>JBBPBX010031207.1:19914-34678 GCA_038048925.1 Garcialebias charrua | reverse complement strand
CTGCGTGTTGGGATCAAAGTGTTGAGCTGAACGAGGGAACGGGTCCAGAACAAAACCCAGAGGATCTAGTCCTGGTCTCATGGTCCTCTGCTCAGCTCTTTCTTCACCACAGCCAACAGGAGCAACAGCCTCATTACTGAGGAGAAAGCTCAAATAACATATTTGAAGCCTTCACAGTAAAAGCCTGGCTGCGTTTCAGACATTTAAAGGCTCTTATTGTGAAGGATTAAAGTTAGTTCCTGTACATCAGGAGGAGAAAACTGATTCAACTAAATTATTTCATGTTTCAGGAAAAGCTCCACCCCCTGACGGTGACACGCTTCCTGGTGTCGCCTGGCGTTCCTCTCGGCGGCGAGCTGTATTTACATGTTTCCCCTCCGGGTTTAAACTTTGGTGACGGTGTTCGATTGTTCCTGCGGCTCATCTTCGTCTTCATCGCCGCTCAGGTCCAAGCGCAGGTTGTCCAGAGTCTGACGGATCGTCAGGTTCTCCTTCCTCCTGTCGGACACACAACGAACCATCAGAACCATCAGAACCAGTTACAGCGTCGCCCTGCTCCTGATTCAAGATGGCCGCCACACCAAAAGTCTGTATCTGTGGCGAGGGAGTGTTTGGTGTGGTAGTAGCTGAGGGTTGTGGCGTGAACATCTTGACGCTAACACAGCTGCTCATGTCAGGACGACTCTCAGCGACCACCACCCAAACGTTTCCCTCACCCCCTCTGGATTCGACCTTCAGGAGATATTTTGCTGACAGAGTCGTACTTGGTCTGCAGGTGCTGGTCCAGCAGCTGCTTCTGCAGCCGGCTGCTCGTCTCCCGCTCCTCGGCCAGCTCCCTCTGGGTGTGACGGCACTGCGCCTCCTTCCTGCTCGCCTCCTCCTCGGCTTCGTTCAGCTGCCGCTTCAGAGAGCGCATCCTCTGGGTCATCTGAGGTCAAAGGTCAAAGAAAGAGGTCAAGAGACGGGGATCGTGGTCAAAGTGGCAGAAGTCAGAGACCCTACTGGACGAAGTGTGGGTGATGGATCCTTCTGATTTAGATCCACTCACCTGTTTGGATCAGTTCTGATTCATCATTCAATCTTTGATTTAGATCATTGATCCCATTGAGCCTCCAGGACTCTTTTACAAGAAATATCTCGTTTTATATATACAGGTAGTCCTCGAGTTACGGCGATTCGGTGTTACGAATGCATCTTATTAATAAAAAAATTGAAAAATCTTATTTTAAGTGTTTAAATGTTCTTTATTTCATGTGTACAGCACTTTGTTGCAGTTGTGGTTGTTTTAAATGGCTTTATAAATGAAGTATTATTATTATTAGTTTTAAATGGCTTTATAAATAAATAATTATTATTATTTAGAAGCCGATTTACGCAGTGTCCGACAATTTTCGGTTAGCTTCGCCTCGACAGCCGGCTTTGGAGAACCGTGTGTCCGATCAGACGTTGCCTCGTACGGTTAAATGAGCTGGAAACGCTCTGAGGACTCTCGGACCCGGAACAGCAGCCGCCGGGCGCTAACCCTGGACACCGAGCTAACATGCTAAAAGGCGGAGAAAACGCGGCGTTGGATAGATGCTGCCTGGACACCGAGCTCCCAGTAAGTTATTAACTCTGTTTTTCCTTCATGATGGCTCCAAATGTATGGAGCTAACATGCTAACAGTCCTTCCTGTAAACAGTTTGGACCGCGTGAAGCAGCATGAAGCTGCAGAGCTCGGACGAGCTAACATGCTAACAGATGGAGGAAGGCTTCACCAGCTCCCAGTAAGAATTTAACTCTTTTTTTCCTTCATGATAGCTCCAAATGTACTGTATGCGTTTTTTGATAATTATTTAGAGTACTGTGTTAGGATAGGAGAAGTGCTTGGTAACTACAGTACCGTACATGTACGTGTATAAGTGGCGGCTCGTGTGTTTTTCGACTTACAGCGATTTTCGACATGCGGACGGCCGTAGGAAATTAACTCGTTCGTAAGTCGAGGACTACCTGTATATAAATTAATAAAGACGTGCGTTTGGTTCTGGTACCAGTTCTTTCTGCTCGGTGGCGATGCGGTGCTCCTCCTCCATCTGGTCACTCAGCTCGTTGATCCGGCGCTCCAGTTTGCTGACCGTGTTCATCAGACCCGACTTGTTCCTGAGCAGAACACAGAACCTCATCAGATTACAGATGATAAATCATCAGATTACAGATAATAAATCATCAGATTACAGATGATAAATCATCAGATTACAGATGATAAATCATCAGATTACAGATTATAAATCATCAGATTACAGATTATAAATCATCAGATTACAGATGATAAATCATCAGATTACAGATGATAAATCATCAGATTACAGGTTATAAATCATCAGATTACAGGTTATAAATCATCAGATTACAGGTTATAAATCATCAGATTACAGATGATAAATCATCAGATTACAGATGATAAATCATCAGATTACAGATGATAAATCATCAGATTACAGATGATAAATCATCAGATTACAGATTATAAATCAACAGATTACAGATGATAAATCATCAGATTACAGATTATAAATCATCAGATTACAGATGATAAATCATCAGATTACAGATTATAAATCATCAGATTACAGATGATAAATCATCAGATTACAGATTATAAATCATCAGATTACAGATTATAAATCATCAGATTACAGATGATAAATCATCAGATTACAGATGATAAATCATCAGATTACAGATGATAAATCATCAGATTACAGATGATAAATCATCAGATTACAGATGATAAATCATCAGATTACAGATGATAAATCATCAGATTACAGATGATAAATCATCAGATTACAGATGATAAATCATCAGATTACAGATGATAAATCATCAGATTACAGATGATAAATCATCAGATTACAGATGATAAATCATCAGATTACAGATGATAAATCATCAGATTACAGATGATAAATCATCAGATTACAGATGATAAATCATCAGATTACAGGTTATAAATCATCAGATTACAGATGATAAATCATCAGATTACAGATTATAAATCATCAGATTACAGATGATAAATCATCAGATTACAGATGATAAATCATCAGATTACAGATTATAAATCATCAGATTACAGATGATAAATCATCAGATTACAGATTATAAATCATCAGATTACAGATGATAAATCATCAGATTACAGATTATAAATCATCAGATTACAGATTATAAATCAACAGATTACAGATTATAAATCATCAGATTACAGATTATAAATCATCAGATTACAGATTATAAATCATCAGATTACAGATGATAAATCATCAGATTACAGATTATAAATCATCAGATTACAGATGATAAATCATCAGATTACAGATGATAAATCATCAGATTACAGATGATAAATCATCAGATTACAGATGATAAATCATCAGATTACAGATGATAAATCATCAGATTACAGATGATAAATCATCAGATTACAGATGATAAATCATCAGATTACAGATGATAAATCATCAGATTACAGGTTAAATCATCAGATTACAGATGATAAATCATCAGATTACAGATGATAAATCATCAGATTACAGATGATAAATCATCAGATTACAGGTTATAAATAATCAGATTACAGATGATAAATCATCAGATTACAGATTATAAATCAACAGATTACAGATGATAAATCATCAGATTACAGATTATAAATCATCAGATTACAGATGATAAATCATCAGATTACAGATGATAAATCATCAGATTACAGATGATAAATCATCAGATTACAGATGATAAATCATCAGATTACAGATGATAAATCATCAGATTACAGATGATAAATCATCAGATTACAGATGATAAATCATCAGATTACAGATGATAAATCATCAGATTACAGATGATAAATCATCAGATTACAGATGATAAATCATCAGATTACAGATGATAAATCATCAGATTACAGATGATAAATCATCAGATTACAGATTATAAATCATCAGATTACAGATGATAAATCATCAGATTACAGATTATAAATCATCAAATTACAGATTATAAATCATCAGATTAAAGATTACAGATGATAAATCATCAGATTACAGATGATAAATCATCAGATTACAGATGATAAATCATCAGATTACAGATGATAAATCATCAGATTACAGGTTATAAATCATCAGATTACAGATGATAAATCATCAGATTACAGATGATAAATCATCAGATTACAGGTTATAAATCATCAGATTACAGATGATAAATCATCAGATTACAGATGATAAATCATCAGATTACAGGTTATAAATCATCAGATTACAGATTATATATAAATCCTGAGGGAACCGGGTCCGGTCTCACCTCTCCTCGGTTCTGAGGGCGGCCTCCAGCTCTTTGACCCGGCTCTCGGCTCTGGAGACGACGTCCTCCTGAAGCCTGGAGCTCTGCAGCTCGTCCACCTCCAGACGCAGCTCCCGCAGCTGCGCACACAAAACTTTATTTACAAAACACTTTGAGACGACGGACGAGCGGGAAACTTCAAACTTTCAGAGTTCTGTTTCAAATGGTCCAGAACCAGAACCTGGGTCCAGTAACCGGGTCACCTGTCTCTCCATGAGGGCCTTCTCCGTCTCCAGCTGGTCGCTCAGATCTTTCTCCTGGATCAGCTTCAGCTGCAGCTGTTCAGTCTGAAAACACCAAGACGGGTCAGAACCAAGAGAACGGGTCGGAACAGAAACACTTCCTGGTTCTGGTGGGTCTACCTGCTCGATGGCCCTCTTCTGCTTGGCCGCCCATCTCTGCTCGCTCTCATGGAACTCCTCCAGCTCCGTCTCCAAGTCGATCAGCTTCTCCTGGTCAGGAAGACACATTCATTGATCCAAACGTCTGTGAGGAACATCTGGATGAACGTCTGGATGAACATGTGGATGAACGTCTGGATGAACGTCTGGATGAACATCTGGATGAACATCTGGATGAACGTCTGGATGAACGTCTGGATGAACATCTGACCAGACGGATTGATCAACACGTCCGTCAGAACCAGGACCGACTCAGGTCACGAAGAAAAGTTCACTTCAGAGAGAAAACCTGAAGATGGAGACCTGAACCAGAGTGTGTTAAAGAAAGACGAGTGTGAAGCTCATAGACCACCAGAGAAGACGTCCAGGACACCAGAGGTCCATCAGTGGGACAAAGAAGACGTCCAGGACACCAGACGTCCATCAGTGGGTCAAAGAAGACGTCCAGGACACCAAAGGTCCATCAGTGGGACAAAGAAGACGTCCAGGACACCAGACGTCCATCAGTGGGTCAAAGAAGACGTCCAGGACACCAAAGGTCCATCAGTGGGTCAAAGAAGACGTCCAGGACACCAGAGGTCCATCAGTGGGTCAAAGAAGACGTCCAGGACACCAGAGGTCCATCAGTGGGTCAAAGAAGACGTCCAGGACACCAAAGGTCCATCAGTGGGACAAAGAAGACGTCCAGGACACCAGACGTCCATCAGTGGGTCAAAGAAGACGTCCAGGACACCAGAGGTCCATCAGTGGGTCAAAGAAGACGTCCAGGACACCAAAGGTCCATCAGTGGGACAAAGAAGACGTCCAGGACACCAGACGTCCATCAGTGGGTCAAAGAAGACGTCCAGGACACCAAAGGTCCATCAGTGGGACAAAGAAGACGTCCAGGACACCAGACGTCCATCAGTGGGTCAAAGAAGACGTCCAGGACACCAGAGGTCCATCAGTGGGTCAAAGAAGACGTCCAGGACACCAGAGGTCCATCAGTGGGTCAAAGAAGACGTCCAGGACACCAAAGGTCCATCAGTGGGACAAAGAAGACGTCCAGGACACCAGACGTCCATCAGTGGGTCAAAGAAGACGTCCAGGACACCAGACGTCCATCAGTGGGTCAAAGAAGACGTCCAGGACACCAAAGGTCCATCAGTGGGACAAAGAAGACGTCCAGGACACCAGACGTCCATCAGTGGGTCAAAGAAGACGTCCAGGACACCAAAGGTCCATCAGTGGGTCAAAGAAGACGTCCAGGACACCAAAGGTCCATCAGTGGGTCAAAGAAGACGTCCAGGACACCAGACGTCCATCAGTGGGTCAAAGAAGACGTCCAGGACACCAAAGGTCCATCAGTGGGACAAAGAAGACGTCCAGGACACCAGAGGTCCATCAGTGGGTCAAAGAAGACGTCCAGGACACCAAAGGTCCATCAGTGGGACAAAGAAGACGTCCAGGACACCAGACGTCCATCAGTGGGTCAAAGAAGACGTCCAGGACACCAGAGGTCCATCAGTGGGACAAAGAAGACGTCCAGGACACCAGAGGTCCATCAGTGGGACAAAGAAGACGTCCAGGACACCAGAGGTCCATCAGTGGGTCAAAGAACCTCCAGGACACCAGAGGTCCATCAGTGGGTCAAAGAAGACCTCCAGGACACCAGAGGTCCATCAGTGGGACAAAGAAGACGTCCAGGACACCAGAGGTCCATCAGTGGGACAAAGAAGACGTCCAGGACACCAGAGGTCCATCAGTGGGTCAAAGAAGACGTCCAGGACACCAGAGGTCCATCAGTGGGACAAAGACCTCCAGGACACCAGAGGTCCATCAGTGGGACAAAGACGTCCAGGACACCAAAGGTCCATCAGTGGAACAAAGACCTCCAGGACACCAGAGGTCCATCAGTGGGTAAAAGACCTCCAGGACACCAGAGGTCCATCAGTGGGTAAAGACCTCCAGGACACCAAAGGTCCATCAGTGGGTAAAAGACCTCCAGGACACCAGAGGTCCATCAGTGGGTAAAGACCTCCAGGACACCAGAGGTCCATCAGTGGGTAAAGACCTCCAGGACACCAAAGGTCCATCAGTGGGTAAAGACCTCCAGGACACCAAAGGTCCATCAGTGGGTAAAGACCTCCAGGACACCAGAGGTCCATCAGTGGGTAAAAGACCTCCAGGACACCAGAGGTCCATCAGTGGGTAAAGACCTCCAGGACACCAGAGGTCCATCAGTGGGACAAAGAAGACCTCCAGGACACCAGAGGTCCATGAAGTTGACAGATAGTTTGTGTGAGGTGTTTTCTCGGTCCCAGCTGACCTGGGCCAGTTTGAGCTGCTTGGCGAGGTCGTCCTTGGCCTGGTTGGTGTTGTGCAGCTCCATGGTCAGATCGTCCACGCTCCTCTCCGCCTGCCTGCACTGCAGCTGCAGACGCTCCCTCAGCTGGATCTCCTCCTCCAGGGTCCGCTCCTTATCGATCAGCTTCCCTGAGACCTGCACACCACAAACATGTTGAGCTCGTCCACGTTGGGTTCCTGTGCCGAGGCTCGGGGTGGACACCTACCTCTCCTTGCAGTTTGGTGACGAGGACCTGCAGCTTCTGCACCTCCTGGTCCTTCTCCAGGATGACCTCCTCCAGCTCCTCCATCCTGACCTGGTCGTCGTCTCGCAGCTTCTGCTGCAGGCTCAGCTCTGCGGCGGCCTGCGTGGACGCCTGCATGGCCTCGCTCAGCTGGAACACAAGAGTCTCCTGTGAGAAGCTCAGAGCACCACACACACCGACATGAACATCTGGATGCACCTCTGTCTCCAGCCTCAGGACGGTGTTGTTCAGTTCACACGTCTTCTTGTCTCGAGTCTCCTTGTCCACCTCCAGGTCCTCCACCTTCCGCTCCGTCAGCCACAGCTTCTCAGCCAGAGTCTGGCTGTGCTGCGACTGCTTCTCCAGGTTCTCCTGGACACACGTCACAGAACACGTCAACAACATGAGTCTGATGTTTTCAACAGATGTTCTTCAACAGATGTTCTTCAACAGATGTTCTTCAACAGATGTTCTTCAACAGATGTTCTTCAACAGATGTTCTTCAACAGATGTTCTTCAACAGATGTTCTTCAACAGATGTTCTTCACCGACAGTGGAAGATCTCGATCATCGATTCTTATTCATCGTGACCAGTCGGACACGATGGAGCTGACTCTGAACCTTGTCCTACCTCGGCGTCCTGGATCTTGTTCTTCAGCGACTGCTGCAGGAAGTTGAAGGCGTACTCCTGGGTGTTGGCCTCCACCATCATCTCTCGAGCTTCTTTCACCTCGAACTGAGCAACAGAACCAGAACTGAGGCGAGCAGAACCAGAACTGAGCCGAGCAGAACCAGAAGTGAGGCGAGCAGAACGCTTCAGGGTCACCTGGTCGCTCTGAGGGACTCACCTCCATCTCCCGGAGACTCTCCCTCAGGGACTGGTTGTCGCTCTCCAGCTCCAACATCTGCTCCCTGGTCCTCTTCAGCTCGTTGTTCATCTGAGTGTTGGTCCTCAGCAGGTCCTCGTTGTTCACCAGCAGGGCGCGCATCTCAAACCTGCACACACCAGCAACAAGCAACAAGCGGCTCGTGACCAGGACGTTACAGGACTCAGACCAGTACTGGACTCTGAAGTACCTGATCTGGTTCCTCTCCTTCTCCATCTCCACGCTCTCGGCCTCCAGGAACTGGTTTCGCTACAAAGACCAGAACGCCCTTTAGACCATTACACGCTCACCCGCCTGTCATGGCAGCTGTGGTGAGACTTACCTGCTGACAGGTGTTCAGCTGTTTGGTTAGTTCTTCTACAAAGTCTTTCTTGTTGGGGGCTCCCAGTGTGGAGGACCTCAGGCTGTAGTGGACCGGCGCCACCTGCTGGTAGAACATCAACACGTCACACGGAGTTGGTGTGAAGACACGCATGTAGCGTGGTCAACTTACAGGGTTGGCGCCCTCGGTCCTCCTCCTCATCAAAGTGTCGTACGCAGAGAATCGTGGACGGGAGGCGGCGAGGGAGGAGGAGGGGGGGACGGGACTGACGCTGCGGCCGTTGAAGCTGTACAGGTTCAGGTCTGAGGTTGCCGGAGAGAGTCCGCCCTGGACCTGAAGACAAATACAGTTTCTGTACAACTGGAAAACACTGAAGCAGAACAAAAGCTAAAAGTAGCACAACTCTGGCTAAAGGCAGTACTAAGATGGCAAAACGTTGAAAATGATTGGCTTAAAGTAGCAAAAACTAGCTAAAAATGTCAAAAACTAGCTAAAAGTACCAAAAGGCTAGCTAAAAGCTAAAGGTAGCCAATGGTTAGCCATAAGAACGCCATGTCATCCGGACCAGAGAGGACAAGGATAGCCCAAGTTGTTATCAACGCTCCGTTCAGAAGCCTGCATCACTGATGGTATGGGGTTGCATGAGCGCTTGTGGCATGGGCAGCTTGCATGTCTGGAAAGGCACCATTAATGCAGAGAACTATGTTCAGGTTCTAGAACAACATATGCTCCATCTAGACGTCATCTCTTTCAGGGAAGACCCTGCATTTTTCAACAAGATAATGCCAGACCACATTCTGCAGCAATCACAACATCATGGCTACGTAGGAGAAGGATCCGGTACTGAAATGTCCAGCCTGCAGTCCAGATCTTTCACCTATAGAGAACATTTGGTGCATCATAAAGAGGAAGGTGCGACAAAGAAGGCCCAAGACGATTGAACAGTTAGAGGCCTGTATTAGACATGAATGTAGAGCATTCCTATTTCTAAACTTGAGAAACTGGTCTCCTCTGTCCCCAGACGTCTGTTGAGTGTTGTAAGAAGAAGGGGGGATGACACACAGTGGTAAAAATGGACTTGTCCCAACTTTTTTGGGATTTGTTGACGCCATGAAATTTTGAAACAACATATTTTTCCTTAAAATGATACATTCTCTCAGTTTAAACTTTTGATCTGTGATTTGTGTTCTATTCTGAATAAAATATTAGATGTTGGCACCTCCACACAGTGGCGGTTCCTCCTATCAAAGAGAACAAAGTTCCTCAAATACTGAAAAGATCTTGAAGTATTTCTATGTGAACTGTTTGTAAATTTAAATTGTTTGGAAAATATAAAACTTAAAAAAAACTAAGTCACAACAGCTACACGCTTAACGAGCTGAAGGTTTTTGTATATGAAAGGCTAAAACAGAACAAAACATGCTGTTTAAAGAGCTATCTACAACAGGTAAGATACTGACTGTTCACATTTCAACTGAACCCCACTTTAAAATATCTGAACCTTTCCTTTAAGTATTCAGAGGTACAGACCTTAAACTCGGACATTCTGTTCGATGGATTATATTCCATGGACGTGCTCGAGATGTACGGACTGTTGAAGACCCGGGGGGGGCTGTCCACGAGGCCCGCCTGTAAACAAACAGTTCATGACAACAGGGAAAGAACTGAAAGAAAGAAGCTAGAAATCTTTTAGTAAATCGAATAAAACTCAAGATTTGAAAAAAAAAAAAAAAAGTTAATAAGTTTAATAAAATCAAAAATTCTGATGTTTATTTTTAAAATCTGAAATGTAAATAAAAATAAGATAATTTCCTGCTGAAGGAGGCGACGTCAGATCAGACTGATGCTGGGTCAAGATGATGGATCTACTATTACTGATCTTTTATTACTGATCTTTTATTACTGATCTATTATTACTGATCTATTATTGACAATGTTTTTGTTAAAAGTTTGAAGAGTTATTTTTGATTAAAGGTGAAACAGCTGGACTTCAGTCTGTTTCTCCACAGTTTGTTCATGTTAGGAGATATTTTCTGATTTGACTGTTTCCTGCAGCTGGATACAAACTGGTGTTCTGTGAACTCAAACTAAACGAGGATCAAGTAAAAATCAGCAGAACTTCAAACACAAAGAATTAAACTCCAGTCTGTCCAGCAGGTGGCGCTGCTCACCATCAAACCCAGCAGCTGTCACTCACCCTGTCAGAACCAGTGTCCCAGTCCCGAGAGGTCAGGGACTCCAGGGACCCGCGGTAGTGGTCCGCCCCCACCCGGGTGCTCTCCCATCGGGACAGTCTGGGGCTGTTCTCCCCGGCTGAGCCGCCGCCCGTCGGACCGCCGGCCTCCTTGGCGCCGAGCCCGTTGGTCTTCAGGTCGCTGTTCATCACCAGCTGATACTTGGGGTTCTGAGGGATGGGCGGGGCCCTGGGGGTGGGGGAGTCGTCCTCCGAGGGGCAGTCGGACCGCTTGTTGGAGTCCAGTTCTGAGTCCTGGACAGAAGGACAAACTTTAACAGGAAGAACTCGAGGATGAAGGAGGATGAAGGAGGCGTGTGATTATTGTCAGAAGTTTGGAAAGAGAACGGGTCGGAACCAAAAACAAACGTGTGTTCATCGTTTCTGCTGCTTCATGAGGCACAGTTCTGTGCAAAAGTTCTGATCCAACACTTTCCTCCCAAGCAGCAAAACATCATTTCTACAAGTGACGAACATCTGCCCAGACGTTGAACTGGTTTTTCATTCAACCTTTATTTCCACAGGTTAGTCCCATTGAGCCTCGAGAACTCATTTAGAGATTAAACCTGATCTAACAGAGCGATGACATCATATAAAGAAGACAATGGAAGAAAGTGACATTAAAAACTAAAACCAGGAACACGTCACGTGTTTGGAAACACTAAACCTGGTTGGGTTAGGGTCAGAGTTCATCCGATCCTAACTGATGGAAGAGGAGAATGAAGATCTACAGACCGGAGATGTTGAATCACACCTTGAATGAAACGAACAACAACCCCGTTCATTAAAAGTTATTGGTGCAAACAGAAGCTCGGGAGCAGCAGATCCTCGTTCAGAGCTTTGTTCAAGTTGACTCAAGTTTTTAAAAAAACAAACGGAAAAAGGACGAGCGCTCGCAGAAGAAAAGGATCAAAGAGGATTCATCAGATCTGTCGGGGAGTTCAGTCGATCAGTGGATGTTGATTAGGATTTAATTCTCTGCAGATTGGTGCTTCAATCATGCAAATCACAACAAGCAGCAAAGCCGTGCTGCTGTGATGTCATCAACCAGAGACCATGGAAATAATTTGATGCGTGCGAGACGATTGATTTTTTTACTTCTTACCAATCCCACGCCAGAGTCGGCCACCGAGTCTCTACCAGAGTCTGCAGTTCGGGGTTTGGGTCGTGGTTCTGACTGCGTCTTCTGAGTGCCGGCCTCGACTGGACAGTCGATTCTGGCAGTTATTTTACTAACTGTGTCCTGATTCTGAGCCGTTTCTCTGAACGGAGTTACGACAATGCTGGGAACTGGACCCCCGACTTGTCCGGCGACACTCGGCTTGGACCGGCTTGACTTGGACTTCAGCAAGTTGAGCGCCTCCATGGAAACGGACTTCACGACTCGTCTGGGGCCAGAATAAAGCCTCGGTGGTGAACTGGAATACGAGACGCGTTCAGGACCAGAGAACTTCCCGATCAGGTCTTTGACGCTGCCGGCTCGGCGCAGGTTTGGACCTCGGGACAGGCCTACAGCTGGTTTCGTACAGGCGCCTCTCCTGGCCTGCTTTGGTTCTTGGTCACTGTTAGTCAACTGAGGGTTAAGCTGTGATGAAGAAGAACTGGATGAGAAGAGGCGAACACAAGACCAGATCCCAAAAACCTGTTAAACGTCTGAGCCAACAAGTTTCCAAGTTAATAAACTTTTAATAGTCTCCTCATACATCCATTGACATATCCATCGTTTGTTCAGTTTTTTTTTTAAAGTGGCTTATGACGTGGACTCAGGGCTGTTAGGCCTAGAACGTTTGTTCACCCCAAGCTAACATGTAGCGCCTAAAGCGCTAGGCTACATAACATTTTTAAGATGTTTTTTAAGCCTAAATTTTGTACAGTAATTTGTTTAAACTTATGTAAGATGCTCAATCGCTTCTTTGATTTAAAATTTTAAATATATAAATATTCCTTCCATCTTCCAATCACACTCTCCTCACTTGTTAGAACATTACCATTCCTATCTTTAACAAGCCTAACCTGCTGCACATACTTTCCAGCCTGATCCCTCTGTCTTGCCAATTGGTACCAGTCCTTCTCGCCCTCTTTAGTGTCCAGTCTCCCATACAACTCATTGTACACCCTCTGCTTTGCCTTGGCTACCTCCCTCTTTGATCTACGTCCCATCTCCTTATATTCCTGCTTCAGCCTGCTGCCATCAGGGAGGAGACTGAGGAGTATCCAGGCTCGAACCAGCAGACTGAGTGACAGCTCTGTTCATCAGGCAGTCAGGATGCTTAACTCTCTGCCTGCTCTAACTTCCCTCCCTCTTGTTCTGCCTTAACACACACACACACAAACTTTCACACATTACCACACAACACAAATATTTTTAACTCTGGACTCTGTATCTTCAAAACGGGTTATTCACTCAACTCATGCTCATGTGCTCATTCAATTTGCACTACTTCTCATATTTGCACTAATGTTTGTATTACATTACTGTTTACATTGATCACTACTGTTTACATTGATCACTACCGTTTACATTGATCACTACCGTTTACATTGATCACTACTGTTTACATTTAACACTACCGTTTACATTGATCACTACCGTTTACATTGATCACTACCGTTTACATTGATCACTACTGTTTACATTGATCACTACTGTTTACATTGATCACTACTGTTTACATTGATCACTACTGTTTACATTGATCACTACTGTTTACATTGATCACTACTGTTTACATTTAACACTATTGTTTACATTTAACACTACTGTTTACATTTAACACTACTATTTGCATTAATCACTACTGTTTACACTACTGTTTACATTAATCACTACTGTTTACACTACTGTTTACATTGATCACTACTGTTTACATTAATCACTACTGTTTATATTTACCACTACCATTTATATTTACCACTACCGTTTACATTTACCACTACCGTTTACATTTACCACTACCATTTACCACTACCATTTACATTTACCACTACCGTTTACATTGATCACTACTGTTTACATTGATCACTACTGTTTACATTGATCACTACTGTTTACATTGATCACTACTGTTTACATTGATCACTACTGTTTACATTTAACACTACCGTTTACATTGATCACTACTGTTTACATTGATCACTACTGTTTACATTTAACACTACTGTTTATATTGAACACTACTGTTTACATTGATCACTACTGTTTACATTGATCACTACTGTTTACATTGATCACTACTGTTTACATTTAACACTATTGTTTACATTTAACACTATTGTTTACATTTAACACTACTGTTTACATTTAACACTACTATTTGCATTAATCACTACTGTTTACACTACTGTTTACATTGATCACTACTGTTTACATTAATCACTACTGTTTACACTACTGTTTACATTGATCACTACAGTTTACATTGATCACTACAGTTTACATTGATCACTACTGTTTACATTGATCACTACTGTTTACATTGATCACTACGGTTTACATTGATCACTACGGTTTACATTGATCACTACGGTTTACATTGATCACTACTGTTTACATTAATCACTACCATTTATATTTACCACTACCGTTTACATTTACCACTACCATTTACATTTACCACTACCATTTACATTTACCACTACCATTTACATTTACCACTACCGTTTACATTTACCACTACCGTTTACATTTACCACTACCGTTTGCATTTACCACTACCGTTTGCATTTACCACTACCGTTTACATTTACCACTACCGTTTACATTTACCACTACGTTTACATTTACCACTACCGTTTACATTGATCACTACCGTTTACATTTACCACTACCGTTTACATTTACCACTACTGTTTACATTTATCACTACTGTTTACATGTATCACTACTGTGGTAGTGGTAAACATTAATCACTACTGTTTACATTTATTACTGCTGTTTACACTAATCACTACTGTTTACATTT
>JBBPBX010031206.1:0-34678 GCA_038048925.1 Garcialebias charrua | reverse complement strand
GCATTAGTTGGAAAACAGGCCAGTTCCGCAGGAGCGCACCTAAACACAACTTATCCCACCGCCATTCAGCCGGAAGTCACAACATTTCTACTAGAAACTTTGAAGGAGCTCAAAAGTATCTGTATGACCTGAAGCTCAGGAAGTGCAGTAACTTCTCCACCGTCATTAAAACCTGTCGCAGGTTCATTTTGGGTGCTCAGGTCTGTTTACGTTCATCAAAGAAGTAAACCGGAAGTAGAACTTCTTCTTCTGTGTGTTTTTTAAAGAGAGTTTACCACTCTGCACATATCAGTACTTCTGTTCAAAATAAAACCCGTTGCATGTAAATACACATCATGAACGGATTGTGCCCGTGTAAACGATACATTTGAATTATTTAATCTGAAAACATTTCAATCCGGTCAAAGAATTTTGCACATGTAAACATAGCTAATGAGGCAACACAATTTGCATTCAGGTTTCTGGAAAATACAATTTCCACTAAAGTTCAAATCATTTAAATAAAGTGTTTCACTGTTTTGGTTAGCTGCAGTGAGGTGCACTGCTTAATCTGGGGTGGTGTGTGTGTGGGGGGGGAATCCTCCTTTCTCTCACCTCTCTCTCAGTTTTAAACCCAGTGCTGAGGGAGGACAAGCCTGTTAGTGCTACATGCCACATTGTGAAGCAACACAACAGGCACATACACACATACACACCACAAAAACTGAGAGAAAATTAACTCGCAGACAGAAAGACTGAAATATTCACACACATATTCACAGAAATCCACTAAAAAGCAGAGCACATGCACATATGAATACAGTACTTGTGGAAACACAAACATGCACAACAATAGTCAACACACATCCCAGCAGAGTACACCATGGCAACTCGAACAGCTAATGTATTCAGCGATGCTGCCGTCGTCTCCCAGCGTGAGCTTCCAGTTGTACCTTCGTTTGTTTGACTGTTGTTGTGAAATTGACAGGGACTCATCTGAACAACTTAGCTTAAGACTTCTGCACGGCTCTTGAGACACAGTGGAATATGGCACAACTTTGCAACAAAATGCTTTGGGCCAAAAGGAGAAGAATGTTAAAATTCCTTTCACAAAGCTGAACTCACACTAGCTGAATAATATCAGCAGTGATTAATGTGCTGTCAAGGTTTTTTAGCCTTGCAACTGTTTATCATCAAAACTTCTAATCTGCCTCCAGTGGATATGGAAGTACATTCAGAAAAAAAAAATCTTCTTTATTCTAGTTGATATTCAAATATAACATTTTGAAGTCAAATCACATTTTCCCCCCAACAAAAAATGAACAGTTGTATACTTTGGGTAAAAAACAAACAAACAAACAGAAGGAACATTGAGTGGAAACAAAATCACAAATGAAACAAAACTAAGAAAAACAACTAGCTAAATAGTTTGAGGCTTTACACAGGAAGGTTTTAAAACTTGTTTCCAACTGAGCAACAAACACAGTTCTAACAATGAGTTACTTTGATAAACCTTGATCTCGAGACTTCATTTAGTTAGGCCTGTATAACTTTATTTATATACAGGTAGTCCTCGGGTTACGACGTTTCGCGGTTACGAACACCCTCCCATTGAAAAGCATAGTTTGAGTTACATGGCTTACACCAAAAAATACGGTACAGAAACTCAGCGGAAACTTACAGGAGGGAGGGAGGAGGGAGAGGAGCTTGACGCACTCAGTGGAAACTATTGTTTGGACAGGCAGACCGGAGCAGAGGAGGTTAGGAGGGGCTAATATGATAACAGACCTTACTGTAAAACTCTGGACCGCGCGTGGAAAAGTACAGGAGACCTTTTTGTTTGGAGCAAAGGTTTACGAGGCAGAGAGGCTACAGCTAAGCAACGAGCTAACATGCTAACAGAACTTGCTGTAAACGCTGTGGACCACGTGAAGCAGCAGGAAGCTGCAGAGCTCAGAGGTGCATGAGCTAAAATGCTAACAGACCTTGCTGCAAATGCTGTGGACCACATGAAGCTGCAGGAAGCTGCTGAGCTCGGAGGTGCACAAGCTAACATGCTAACAGACGGAGGAAGAATTCACCAGCTCCCAGTAAGAAATTAACTCCCCCACCCCCCTTCATTATGGCTCTGAATATGTGTTTTTTGATAATTATGTAGGGTAATGTGTTAGGATAGGCTAAGGGCTTGGTAAAATACAGTACTGTATGTATGAGGTGCCATTTGGACGTATTTCCAACTTACGTCGATTTTCGAGTTACGACGCAACGTAGGAACGGATCTCCATTGTAACCCGGGGACTAACTGTACCACAAAAACACTATGATATGTAAGCATGGTCCTGTTAGCAGTGTGGTCCTGTTATCAGCATGGTCCTGCTACCAGTGTGTTCCTGTTATCAGCATGGTTCTGTTAGCAGTGTGGTCCTGTTAGCAGTGTGGTCCTGTTAGCAGTGTGGTCCTGTTAGCAGTGTGGTCCTATTAGCAGTGTGGTCCTGTTAGCAGCGTGGTCCTGTTAGCAGCGTGGTCCTGTTAGCAGTGTGGTCCTTTTACCAGTGTGGTTCAATGGGGTGTGTGAGGCGACACAATTTGCATTCCGGTCGCTGGAAAATACAATTGTGTAAACCTAAGTCTATAAATCATGATAAAATCTTAGAAAGCATCATCCCAGATTGTACCAGTTAAATAGAAAAGGCTGAATCACAGCAGAGGAAGTTGGTTTACGTGAATTGTATTGATGAGTTATGGATGTTGCCATCTCCAGAATTCAAAATGTTACTATTGTGGTGGAGTGGGAAAGACGACACCGGATCTGTACGCAGGACTTCCCTTTATTCAACTCCAACACCAACTAACTCGGTAAGCGCCGTGGATGGAGGTCTGCCCCTGCGAGGGGCCTGGGCCGTAACAACCTGGTCATCTGACAGGACATGAGCGGGTTTCAGCCTATCAATACAGACAGTCTCTGTACGACCCCCTTGATCTAAAATGAAGTGTTTCGGACCTGGTTGGAGAACTCTAAATGGGCCATCATACAAGGGCTGTAGTGGTGTCCTGTGGGCATTGTGTTTGACAAAAACAAATTTAGAGGACTCTAGGCTCTTAGGGACAAACGACTGCGGTAGACAATGGTGTACCGGGCCAGGGACACGAAAAGAGTCCCCCTGAGGTGAAAAATGTTGCAACGGTGGAACGGACTGTGGTGAGGGTACCTCAGGTAAAAACTCACTGGGGACGCGCACAGGCTGGCCGAACACCAGCTCCGCTGGGGAAGTGCCAAGGTCCTCTTTGGTTGCTGTACGTAAACCCAGCAAAACCCACGGAAGACGGTCCATCCAGTTGTCACCGGTCAAAGCAGCACGCAGCGCAGCCTTCAATGACCTGTGAAACCGTTCACACAACCCATTAGCTTGGGGGTTGTAAGCGGTGGTTCTGTG
Source organism: Garcialebias charrua (assembly GCA_038048925.1). NCBI lineage: Eukaryota > Metazoa > Chordata > Actinopteri > Cyprinodontiformes > Rivulidae > Garcialebias > Garcialebias charrua. The sequence continues at coordinate 31,265 of JBBPBX010031206.1, read as the reverse complement.
GATGTTAGTCCCCAGACCCTTGGCCATGGTAGACCAAAGCTCAGAAACAAACTGAGGGCCTCTGTCCGATGTAATGTCTGAAGGGGGGCCAAAACGCGCAACCCAGGTAGACATAAATGCCCGGGCCACAACTGCAGAAGTTGTGGAAACCAGAGGCACCACCTCAGGCCACCTCGTGGTCCGGTCGATCATGGTCAGCAGATGAGTAAAACCCTGTGATGGAGGCAGAGGGCCCACCAGGTCTACGTGCACATGATCAAACCGCCGACCAGGGATGGAGAAGGGTTCCAAAGGTGCTTTGGTGTGCCTGTTGACCTTAGCACGCTGGCATGGGACACACGCTGCTGCCCACTCCTTAACTGTTTTACGCAAACCGGGCCAAACAAACTTTGAACTGACCAGTTTCACAGAGGCTCTAACACCTGGATGAGAAAGGGAATGTAAAGAGTCGAACACGCGGCGGCGCCATGAAACTGGAACCAGAGGGCGGGGCCTGCCAGTAGAAACGTCACAGAGCAGGAGAGGACCTCCGTCATTCACCTGCCGTTCTTCCAACTCGAGGCCCGTGGGCCCAGACTGGAGCTCGAGTATTTCTGCATCGGTACGTTGGTCCGCAGCCATAGCAGAAAAATCGATGCCAATGTGCACGGGAGAGATAAGCACTCGGGAGAGACAGTCGGCTACCACATTGGATTTGCTAGCCACATGCTGAATGTCTGTTGTAAATTCAGAAACCGCCGCGAGGTGGCGTTGCTGGCGAGCAGACCAGGGGTCAGAAATTTTTGACATGGCAAACACCAAGGGTTTGTGGTCAACGTATGCAGTGAACTGGCGGCCCTCCAGGAAAAATCTGAAATGGCGTGTAGCCAGGTAAAGTGCCAGCAACTCCCTGTCAAAAACGCTGTATTTAAGTTCATTGTCCTGTAGCGTACGGCTGAAAAATGTGAGTGGTTGCCAAACTCCAGAAACCTGTTGTTCTAACACAGCTCCCACCGCAACATCAGATGCGTCGGTTGTTAAAGCTATTTGTGCCGCTGGGGCTGGATGGGCCAAAAGGGCAGTAGTGGCCAATGCAGTTTTTGCATCACCAAATGCCTGGAGGCGTTCTGGTGTCCAGTCAATACTGTCGTTGGGTTTTTTCTTTTTTATCGCTCCATAAAGCGGTTGTAGCAGTTGAGCTGCTCTGGGGAGGAAACGGTTGTAGAAGTTAACCATCCCCAAAAACTCCTGCAGAGCTTTCACAGACTGGGGCTGAGGAAAATTGGACACCGCTTGCACTTTGTTTGGTAATGGGACAGCACCACTGGCAGAAATGCGGTGGCCCAAAAAATCAATAACTGGCAACCCAAACTGGCATTTTGCTGTGTTTACAATCAGGCCATGTGCTGCTAGGCGTTGAAAAACCTCACGGAGGTGGGACATGTGCTGTTCAGCTGAGCTGCTAGCTACAAGGATGTCGTCTAAGTACACAAATACGAAGGACAATCTCCTTAGGACTGAATCCATCAACCGCTGGAACGTTTGGGCTGCACCTTTAAGACCAAAAGGCATGCGCAAAAACTCAAACAGGCCGAATGGAGTGATCACAGCGGTCTTAGGGACATCTCCACATGCACGGGAACCTGGTGGTATCCCCGTACTAAATCTACTTTAGAAAAAATGGAGGTCCCAGCCAGTTGCACAGAAAAATCCTGGATGTGGGGGATGGGGTAACGGTCATTTTTCGTGATGTTGTTAAGGCGGTGGAAATCCCTGCACGGTCGCCATTTGCCGTCTGCCTTGGGCACCATGTGCAAGGGGGAGGCCCACGGACTGTTTGAACGTTGCACGATGCCTAGACGCTCCATGCTAGCAAACTCTTGCCGCATTATTGCTAGCTTAGTAACATCAAGGCGGCGCGCACGTGCGAAAACGGGAGGGCCCGTTGTGGGGATATAATGTTTGATCCCGTGTTTTGTGTCTGTGTTTGAAAAATTAGGGACAGTCAGCGAGGGGAACTCTGACAACAAACGCTGAAACACATTACCCGAAGCTAAAAAGTTAGCATGCATTAAAGGCCCGGCCCCTCGCGCGTCTGTTAGCAACGTCTACAAGGAGCCCATGAGCACAAAGAAAATCAGCCCCTAAAATAGGAACTGAGCTCGCAGCGACAACAAAGTTCCACTGGAAGTCCCGGTCATGGAAACAAACAGTCACCAACCTTTCACCAAATGTCTTGATGGGAGAGCCATTAGCTGCGGTTAGCAGTGGGCCGCAGCCTTCTGCTAACCTGTCGGAGCCGGTCGGGGGAACGAGGCTCTTCTGCGAACCAGAGTCCACCAGGAACCGCCTCCCCGACCTCGAGTCTTCGATGAAAAGCAGCCTTTCCTTGTCGCCAACGGCCGCGGCTGCTAGCGGGCGCTGGCGTTGTCGTTTCCCTGCGGCTTGAAGCTGCACGGCGGGATGCACCGTCGTGCTTTGGCGCCAAAACGATGGTGATAGAAACAAAGGGCAGCGGCTCCTTTACGCCCGCGGAAAGCGATCCCTGCCACCACCGATGGTTCGTCTGGCTCTGAAGGCGTTGGCTGAAGCTCGGAATGTGCTGCCGGAGATCCAGGAACCGCCGCCTGGACTGCGAAGGTCCTCGTGGCCAGGAGGATGCGGTCGGCTTCCTCCGCGAGCGAGCGGTAGTCTTTCTGCAGCAGCAATGGAGAGTTGGCCAGGACGGCTCGCACCGGAGCCAGGAGCTGGCGGAGGAAAAGGTGGATGAAGAGGAACCCACCGTCGTCTGATCCCAGCAGGGACAACATGCTCTCCATAAGCTCGAGAGCCGTGCCATCGCCCAAGCTGGAGAGGGAAAAAAGTTTCTCAGCGCGCTCTGCATCTGAGAGTGAGTAGCGCCGCAGGAGGAGCTGCTTGAGAGCGGTGTACTTTCCATGTGCCGGAGGGTCTCGGAGCAGACTCATTGCTCGCCGGGTGGACAGCGGATCCAGCGAGGCGACCACATAGTGGTATTTTGTGTCGTCAGATGAAATCCCACGCAGAGCAAATTGTGCTTCAATGTGGACGAACCATGAAGGAGGATCATGCAGCCAGAAGTCCGGGATTTTAACGGCCACCAAAAAGGCAAGCGGGGCGGCCGGTGGAGGTTCCACAGCAGCAGACCTCGGAGAAGAGCTGGCTCCATCTTCAGAACTCGACATGTTTGGTTTGCGGGGTCACCAGTGTGGTGGAGTGGAAAAGATGACACAGGATCTGTACGCAAGACTTCACTTTATTCAACTCCAACACCAACTAACTCGGTAAGCGCCAAAACCGCGCCTTACATATAAAACCTTTTCACAATAAGACTTCCTGTCCTCGGTATACAACATCCTGTCCTCTGGGTGTAAGTAACGTCCCCTAGTGGTCCGCCACACAATCATTATTTTAGGAGGTTGGACCCAAGAATACAGACACAAGGAACATGGAGAAACAACAAAAATAATTTTAAATTGCTGTTAAAGGGGCAAAAACTTCACAAGGAGTACAAGGACTCATTAGAACATGTGGAGGACTGGATGTGGTGTCAAAACACAATGCTCAGCTGATGAGTAATGAGAAATAGACAGATTAAAGGCTGAAATATACCTGAGCGTACTCCCTATACGCCTCTGTACGACGTACGTACGCTGAGGCAAAAGCATAGCCCCGCGCAGCCCCTCAGGGCACGAACGCGCAAAGCTCTTTTTTTACGACCGCGCACGCTTGCGCGGTGTCTGACCATAAACTTCCCCGGCGCCGGACTGTTTTGTATGTTACACAAATGAATTAAATTCCTCTTCTTTATCGCTGATCGGGCCTTTTCTTTTGTTTTTTTGCCTAAAGTCAAGTAATCGCTTCTTCCTCCGTTCACTCGATGACTGAAATGAATGAATTCATGTCCTACCTGGCAGCGCGATGTTTTAAATATTTCCTGGTGGGCTGTGGGTTGCTGGAATAGCGCTCCCTGTTTTTATTTTTATTTTTTAGAAGTTTATATTAACATATAAAGTGATAAAAGACCGCCGCGGGAGCAGCGAAGCGAACAGCTGCTCCTCTGGACCAAAGCCAGCGCGTGTCTCATGAGCTGTCAATCATTTCAGTAGGCGTGTCAGCAAGTGACCAATCAGCGACCTCAGTTTGTCCCCCTCTGCTCGCAGCTGCAGACGGGGCAGCTGCTGCTGCTCACATGACAACCAGGATTTGGAGCGAAACAACAAGGATTTGGAGCGAAAACGCGAGCATTTGAAAAGCGTAGCTTCTGAAGCTATATCAGCGAAACGCATGCGCACAAAATGCGCGCGTAGAGTGGCGTAAGGGAGGACGCTCAGGTATATTTCAGCCTTAAAGGGACAGAGGCTGAATGAGAAGATAAAAACGTCCAACCATCCATTATCTTTTGCTTGTTCCGAAGTCAAGTCTCGGGGGCAGCAACTTGAGCAGGTAGGTGCAGACATCTCTTTCCCCAACCATCTCTTCCAGCTCTTCTGGGAGGATCCCAATGTGTTCCCAGGCCAATCGAGAGACATAAGCCGTTTTCGCATTGCACAGCCCTCCCCAGCCCAGCACGTCCCTGGTTGGCCCAGAGCCCGGCCTGGCCCGCCCCCGTTCATTACGCATTCTGCGGACAGCCGCCTTGAAGTGGGTGGGGCGTTCTCTTGAAGTGGGTGGGGCGTTCTCTTGAAGTGGGTGGGAAGTTCTTGTGTGCGCGCTTACAGTGTTTTAAGAGAGGAGACGCCGCTAAAAAATATTTGTTAGCTGAATATATATATATTAGTGTTTCTGAGTTTAATTTTTGTTAATAACTGATTACAAATCAGCTTATGTTAGAACGTAAATAACACGAAGCGCGCACCCATATAGAGCATTTCCGCCTTTCAGCGCGAGCTGAAATTCATTAAAATATAACAAATATTCTCTAACTCTTGCCCGTAGCCAGGATTTTAAAATATAACTAATATTCTGTAACTCCTGCGCGTAGCCTGGATGTTACGTGGGGCGAATCCTTTATACTAAAAGTGGACTCTCAAAATAACCAATACGAGTCCGTGGCCGAGTGGTTACAGTGTCCGCCTTCAACTAATTTTATCTTGACTCGGGGAAGCGGGTTCGCGTCCCACCTGGTTGAACTTATTTTACGTTGTCTTTTATTGGAGAAAATAAAAAGAAGGAGTTTGTGTTATGCCTGTGGTTAACACAAACTCCTTTATTTTCTCCAATAAAAGACAAACGTAAAATTAGTTCAACCAGGTGGGACGCGAACCCGCTTCCCCGAGTCAAGATAAAATTAGTTGAAGGCGGACACTGTAACCACTCGGCCACGGACTCGTATTGGTTCTTTTGAGAATCTCAGATCCGTCAATTAAAAATGGTACATCAATTGATTTGTTTTTATTACTAAATAGCATGTACAGGTGGTCCCCGACTTACGAGCGCCCTGACCTACGAGCGTTCGACTTTACGAGATTATCATAATTAATAAAAATATGAAAAAAAATAAAATAAATTATTTTTTTTATTTTTTGGGGGGGGGTTAAATGTTCTTAATTTCATGTGTACAGCACTTTGTTGCAGCTGTGAATGTTTTAAATGGCTTTATAAATACGTAAAGTATCATTATTATCATTTTTTTTAAATAATTTCGTGCTTTTTTGAACAACTTCCTGCGGGAACCAGGAACCGGAAATACCGCCTCCGCCATTTTACATTCATTAGTTCCAGTCTCGGCACTCGGCAGTCGGCTTTTGGAGGACTGTTTCTCCCATAAGAGCATGCCTCATACGGATAAATTAACTGGAAACACTCCCTGAACTCTGTGAATGTCTCAGGACTGGAGCAGCAGCCGCGATCGCTCCGCCGAGCGCTCCCACAGCGCCGCGCGAGACCAGCAGCTCATGGTATGAGCTAAGGCTAACATGCTAAACCGGACCCAGCACCAGACCTGCAGCAGACAGCCGGCTTTGTGCGATCAGAGGTCCCTGGAGCTCGCCTCGATGTCGGACTGGAAGCCGAAGACATCGGGGGACAACGAGCTAACTTGGAATAACAAAGCCGACAGCATTTTTGGAGATGCAGATAAACCGGACTGCCCGGAGCTGCGGATTCGGGGGGGCTAATGCTAACAGATGCAGCTGAAGGCGGCGCAAGCAGACGGCTTTCGGTAAGTTATTAAAACTTTTTCTGTATGAAGTTAGGATACTAACAGTCCTTTCTGTCTGGACTAGACAGTTGCACTGCACTTTGACTGCACATAGAGCGCGCGGAGGGGGGGGCGAGAGACGACATGTCTGTCGTGTGAAAACAAAAGGCGGAGAAAAGCACTGTTGTACAGAAAAAACTGTACAGGTATGTGTTTATAGATGAATGTGTGGTGTAATGTGCTAGCTAACTGCTTGTAAATAAAGTGTTGTGCATGTTTAAGGATCAGTATGTACGCTTGTTCAGTCTCATGTTGATAAACGGGTGTGCGCCGCAGCGCTAGCGTCTTTTTTCTATTTGCGAGCAAAGTTCCGGTTTTACGAGATAGCCACTGCGGGCTGTTCCGAGGTACGAATTTTCGGTTTACGAGCAACTCATAAGTACGGAACTCGCTCGTAAGTCGGGGACCACCTGTAACTAGTTTTGTCCAAATTCAACGTTAATTTATTAATTTTAAACCAAGTCTGAATTTTTGCAAGTTCTGTCATCATTAATTTCAAAGTTTGTTCAATATTGTTACCACAACCAAAAAAAGTGGTGTCATCAGCAAAAAGAATGCATTTAAGGAGCCCAGAGACCTGTACCAAATCATTTATATACTGTATAATATAAATAATTTTGGTCCTAGTATCGATCCCTGAGGAACTCCACATGTAATAGTTCTGAGCTCAGATTTCACCTCATCCATTTGCACAAACTGTTTCCTATCACTCAAATAACGACATAACCATTTCAATGCAAATCCTCTAATACCATATCTATGTAACTTATCAAGGAGTATATTATGATCAACTGTATCAAATGCTTTTTTTAAATCAACAAATACACCTGTTTTGTTGCATCATTAACTCTGTTTCATTTACTGTTCAATCTGTGATTTCATTTATTTTAGTAGTTACATTGGTTTCACGGGAGATGGCAATGTAGTGCCAGAAATGTAGGTGTGGTTACCTGGCCTTCAGGTAGTAAGCTTTAATTAGCACCAGCAGCTGTTTGCCTTTGTTTGCCTCAGTTTGCTGCTCAGTGTTTGGCAACCACAGAGATGCTTTTGGTATGTATTTCTTTTCAATTATCATTTGTAAATTAACAGGAGAAATGTAAATTTATGTTGTCTGGTTTTACATTTTTCTCTTTAAACAAGATTGTGTGTATAATTTTGCTGCATTTTTGAAATATAGAGGTAAAGCTTAAATTATATCTAATAATTTTCTATTAAAGGGGACCACACATGCAAAATGCACTTTTTGATGTTTTTTTACTAAACTTTGGGTATTTACTTCATAAAAAAACAGTCCTTGTGCCAAAAAAATGCACCCAGTGGTTTATTTACTCTAAGTAGATTTATTTGTCTGTGATACAAACGGTCAGGTTCTCACTTCCTGCGGTTTGTTACGTCACAAACCGCAGCCAATCACCTCAAACCTGACCAGCCCCTCACCTAGCAACCCCTAGTTAGGCTCAACCCACTTCTGTATGAAACACATGACGGTTGTTTTTCATGATTTCATCTCATCTTTTGTTTATATGTTCTTAATTTCATGTGTACAGCACTTTGTTGCAGCTGCGGTTTTTTTAAATGGCTTTATAAATAAAGTATAATTGTTATTTTTATGTTTTAGTTCAATTTTTAGTGTATTTGCGATCGCTCACAACGCGCAGCCGGCAAAAATTAAACGAGCAGACCCCCGTCGTAGGGACCGGCGTCAACGGGACCATCTTCTGGCACGATGGAGCGGAGCTTCAAGTGTACAGCCTCGTTGCAGCCTGGCAGAAGCCTCGCAGCAGCGAGGACCTTCTCCTTACGGATTAATTTAAGGGAGACACTTGTTGAACTTTGTGTTGTCTTGACTGGAACAGCGATAACTCCCAAAATCTCCGCGTGAACGAGCGGAGCTGGCGAACACCGGAAGAGGAACAAGCTAACATTAGCATCGGATTCGGGTGGTCTCATGCTAAAAGGAGCAGCAAATTGCGGCGCGCTCAGACGGGTTTCGGTAAGTTATCTTAAGCTAACACTAACAGTAAGTCAAATGAGTAATAAAAAAAGAGCTAATTTTAAAACAACAACACATTATACAGATACTGGCTGTTACAGAGGGCGTAAACAGATCGTTGAAGGGCGTGGACTTCAGAACTTCAATCAGAACCAGTCGTTCAAAACGAAAGTTAAAAATGGCAGAATTAAAAAGGGTATAATTGATTATCTAAGAATTATTTTGTGTATTAAATTGAATGAACACTGTTTTTTAACCCCAAAGAAATACCATAAAAATTTTAAAAACATATATGTGGTCTCCTTTAAGGGTTTACATTTGTTGATTGGAAAAGTAATTTATGTAAATGTGTTTTATTATTCAAGGTTTTCAACGTATGACTCATGGAGCATCAGAGAAAATAAAAGAAAGACTAAATGAGTGGAATTGTCCAGCGTCCTCTGTTGGTGCCAAAGCCTTTTTTCGAGTTCAGGCAAAGAAAATAACTCGACAACACCCACACAATACTGTTTATGATCCACCGCTCTAGTTACTCCATCAGAGCTGTGAATGTTGAATTTCCTGTTCTGAAGCCATATTGATTATTGGTGAGAATATTATATTTTTCAACAAATAGATCCATCCTGATAACAAATAGTTTCTCCAAGATTTTTGAAAATTGTGGCAATAATGATAATGGTATGTAGTTGTTAAACTCAGATTTGACACCACTTTTAAAAAGAGGTATCACCTTAGCCACTTTCATACGATCTGGAAATACTCCAAATCAGGGGTCTGCAACCTTTATAATCAAAAGAGCCATTTTTACACCTTCATTCACTAAATTCATTGTGTCCAGAGCCGCAACAATCTGCTACAACCGTTATCAACTGGTGGCCCATGGGCCACTTTAAGTTTGTTGGAGGGGACTTTTGTGGCCAGTAGGGGTGAAATTATAAAGCTAAAAATATCTAATGGTTTTTAACATTTATTGAAATTATTACAGTTTAAGACAAATGAAAAGGCCAGATTCTTGTAAAGAGGTGGGGAAAGTTATTTTAATTAAAAAACAAAACAATGAGCTATGCAGACCTACGTATTTTTTCTTAATTGTGGAAAAAATAATTAAGTATTGAAATCTTAGTACAAAATGAATTTCACTGTAAATTCTTGCCTGTGTCGCTCTGCAACATAAAAACATTTACAGTACTGCAGTAACTTTTTAAAGTTATTATCTTTTAAATGTTTTTGCCTGTCTTTGCCTTAATGTTGGCTGATAAGGCAGAAATGCCTCAACAAATACCTCAGGTAACACCGTGAGCTTCACCGTTACAGTCATCTTTTTGTTGGTCAGAGGTTAGCTCAGCCTGGGTTACATGTCCACGTGAGCAGAGCGATTGTACCGTGAACATCATGTCAGTTGTGCTTGCATTCCAACTTGGCCTCCATTAAAAAATTGGTGGAAAAATAATTAAGTATAAAATAAAGCACAAAACTAATGTGAGTACTGTATTTGCCAAAGAAATGACGTGAAAACAGCTAAAAGTAGTACTTTTTTATTGTTTAACAACCAATAAACTTCAGTTTTATGTTACTTTTAGTCAAAGCTTGAAAGAGCCGCTCTGGAGAAACCAAAGAGCCGCATGTGGCTCTAGAGCCACAGGTTGTAGACCCCTGCTCCAGATGAAAAGGACAAGTTACATATATACTATGTGAAAGGCTTAATTCCGTAACTCATTCTATTTTTCACAAACATCATGTCCATATCCAGCCAGTCCTTAGATTTTTTTTGTCAGCAAACATATTTACAATGTTCATAATTTCTTCTGAATCAGTTTTCTCCAGGAACATACGTACTGTTTAAATAACCCTCAATTAAATAGTTCACACTTTTGTCAACTTTCGGTATTTTTGCAGCCAGGTCAGTTCCAACATCCACAAAGTATTTATTAAATCCGTTAACAATTTCATTTTTATCATTAGTTTCCTTATCATTCATGACAAAATGTTGTGAACTACTTATTCTTACATGTTTTTTCATGACATTATTCACAACCTTCCATGTTGCCCTCATGCCCCATTACATTTATTCAATAAATCACTGTAATATTCTTTCTTATGTTTCCTTATTATCCCCACTAGTTTGTTTTTGTACCTCTTATATCTGTCTTCAGCTTCTTGTGTTTTACATTTAAAAAAAATAGAATACAAATAATTTTTCTTTTTACATGCATTTCTCAAACCTTTGGTCATCCATTTTTGATCCACAGATTTCTTCTCAGTATAATTTTTTTTGCACACAATTGTTTTCATACAATATCTCCAAAATATTCATAAATTCATCATATGATTTATTTACATCTTTCACGTAAACATTTTCCCAATTTTGATTAACTAAATCATCTCTTAATTTGTCTAAAGCTGTTTTTGATGTATTTATAATTTTTTTCTTTAGCAATTTTTTTCATGTTACTGTGAAATTTTTTGTAGATTGTAAAAACCGGTAAATGATCACTAAGATCAGTCATTAGAATGCCACTAACCACATCCCCATTTAATGTATTTGTAAAAATATTATCCAGTATTGTTGCACTATGCGTTGTAATCCTTGTTGGTTTCAATATCAATGGATAAAGATTTAAGGTATGCATTGAATCAACAAATGTACTAATATTATTAGAATTTCTTATACTCCCCAAATTGATATTGAAATCACCACATATAAACATTGTTTTGGTACAACCCTTTTCCAATACTTCTGTAATTTTATATGTAAGGTTAGTCAGTCTCATTGAGTCACGCGGACTAATTTTCAAGAGAGTCCTGTTTTAAACAGATATATAGAGTACAGACAACAAAATACAACAATAAAAAGCAATTAAAATAAGAATTGTGTTGTAAATACACTATTACTCTACAGCTTACTTTGTTTGTGTGTAGTTTATTTTTGCATCCCAGTGTTTCCAGCCACTCAGTATTTTTCTCAGTTAGCCTCTGCTCCTCAGTTCTGCCACGCCTATGCACACCTGCTCACTGTCTAATTACGGTAAGCTCAGCGGCTTTTAGGTCCTCCTCATTGAATCACCGCCTTATCATGGTGGAGGAGTTTTTGCACCTAAATGATCCTAGGAGCTATGCTGTTTGGGGCAATTTTAATTGTCCCAGGTAGGGTCTCCCAAGGCAGACGGGTTCTAGGCGGCTGGCCAGAAAAAGAAACGATTCAGAAGACTTATACTGTATAAACAAAATAAATCAAAGAACTCTGTCCCTTGCCCGGATATGGGTTACCAGGGTCCCACCCTGGAGCCAAGTCTGGGGGAGGGGCTCGCCGGCTAGCGCCTGGTGACCAGATCTCTACCCATGGGGCCCAGTCGGGCTCAGTCCAAATGAGTAACATGGGTTTGCCATCCTGTGGGCACACCACCTGCAGGAGAGGCCATATGAGTCGGTGCATGAATCCATGGGCAGTGGCTTAAGGCGAGGAGCTTGGCGCTCTGACCCTGGCTTACCAAAGCTGGCTCTTTGGACATGGAATGTGACCTTTCTGGCGGGGAAGGAGCCTGAGCTTGTGCGCGAGGTTGAGCGATACCAACTAGATATAGTGGGGCTCACTTCGACGCACAGCATGGGGTCTGGAATCGATCTCCTTGAGAGGGGTTGGACCATATTCCACTCTGGAGTTGCCCATGGTGAGAGGCACCCATCTGGTGTGGGTCTACTTGTAGCCCCTTGACTTGGTGCCTGCGTGTTGGAGTTTTCCCCAGTGGATGAGAGGTTGGCTTCCCTGCGCCTTTGGGTTGGGGGACAGGCTCTGACTGTTGTTTGTGTCTATGTGCGAAACAGCAGTTCAGAGGATCAGGCCTTCTTGGAGTCCTTGGCAGTGGTGCTGGAAGGTGCAGCAGTTGGGGACTCCTTTTTTCTGCTGGGGGACTTCAATGCCCACGTGGCAGTGTGACCTGGAGGGGCATGATTGGGAGGAACGGCTTTTCTGATCTGAACTCAAATAATGTCCTTTTGTTGGATTTCTGTGCTAGTCATAGTTTGTCCATCACAAACAACATGTTTAAAGATAAGGGTGTCCATAAGTGTACATGGCACCAGGACGCCCTAGGTTGTAGATCAATGTTTGACTTTGCAGTCCTGTCATCAGCTTTGCAGCTGTTTGTTTTGGATACTCGGGTGAAGAGAAGAGCTGAGCTGTGAACTGATCACCACCTGGTAGTGAGTTGGATCAGATGATGGGGGGAAGTTGCTGGACAGACCCAGTAGACCCAAACGTGTAGTGAGAGTTTGCTGGGAACACCTTGTAGAAGAACCCATCAGAAAGAGTTTTAACTCACACCTCCGGGAGAGCTTTAACCGTATCCCAGCTGAGATGAGGGACATTGTGTATGAGTGGGCCATTTTCCACAACTCAATTGTTGAAATGGTTGCCTTGAACTATGGCCATACGGTTATCAGTGCTTCTCGTGGTGGCCATCCTCTAATTCGGTCATGGACGTCCCGGGTTAGGGAGGCTGTCAAGCTGAAGAAGTAGCTCTATTGGGCCTTGTTGGCTGGTGGGACTCTGGAGGCAACTGAGGAGTAGCGGAGGGCCAAGAGGTTTGCAGCCTTGGCTGTTGCTGATGCAAAAGCTTGTATGTGGGAGGAGTTAGGTGAGGCCTTGGATAAAGACTCTTGGTCAGCTCCGAGGAAATTCAGGTGAACCAAAAGGCAACTGAGGAGAGGAAAACAGCTCTTTACTAACACTGTGTTCAGTGAAGGTGGGGTGCTGTTGACCTCAACTAGTGATGTCATAAGGAGGTGGAAGGAATACTTATTGGACCTTCTCAATCCCATTGGCATGTATTGCATGGAGGAAGAGTCAGGGGACTTCAGAGTTGGTCTGTCCAACTGTTGATGGCTGAGGTTGCCAAGGTAGTTAAAAAGGTCCACAGCGGCAGAGCTCCATGGTAGATGAGATTAGTCCTGATTTCCTTAAGTCTCTGAATGTTGTGGAGCTCTTAGCTGACACACCTTTGCAACATTGGGTGGACATTGGGGGCAGTGCCACTGGATTGGCAGACTGGGGTGGTGGTTCCCCTCTTCAAAAAGGGGGACTGGAAGGTGTGCTCCAATTACAGGGGCATCACTCTCCTTAGCCTCCTTTGTAAGGTCTATTCAGGGATACTAGAGATGTGAGTCAGATCAATGGTCAAACCTCAGATCCAAGAAGAACAAGGCAGGTTCCATCCTGGCCATGGAACGCTGGACCAGCTCTTTACCCTCACTAGGGTCCTCGAGGGGTCAAGGGAGTTTGCCTATTCATTCAACCGTTATTTATACAGGTTGAACCCATTGGGCCCCGTGGACTCATTTACAAGAGACCTGCCTATCCAATCTATAGTACATGTGTTTTGTGGACTTGGAGAAGGCATTCAACCCTGTTTCTCAGGTTGCACTGTGGGGGTGCTCCATGAGTATGGGATTAGGGGTCCGTTGTTACAGACTGTCCCTATACAAGCGGTGCAAGAGTTCGGTTTGCATTGCCGGTAGAAAGTCAAACCCCTTCATGGTGGGAGTTGCACTCCACCACAGCTGCCTGTTGTCACTGATTCTGTTCATAACTTTTATGGACAGATTTTCTCAGTGCAGCCAGTGGGAAGAGGGATTCCGGTTTGGTGGCCTCAGGATTCCATCTCTGCTTTTGCAGATAATGTGGTCCTGTTGGCGTCATCATGCCATGATCTTCAGATCTCACTGGAGCGGTTTGCAGCCATGTCTGAAGCGGCTGGGATGAGAATCAGTGCCTCCAAATCTGAGGCCATGGTCCTCAATTGGAAAAGGGTAGATTGCTCTCTTCAGATCAAGGGCAGGGTTCTGCCTCAAGTGGAGGAGTTCAAGTATCTCAAAGTCAACTTTATTGTCAGAACTGCAATATGTACAGGGCATACACAGGATTGAAATTGCGTTTCTCTCAGTCCCTCGGTGCAACAGTAACCATTTAAACACTAAAACACTAAAACATTTAATAAACATAAGCATAAAATAGTAAAAGTGTAACACTGTCCTGAGTTTTTGCATAGTAGTATAAAAGTATGAAAATTTACACCAACACTAAAACACTAAACATTTAATGAACATAAGCATAAAATGAAATAATAAAAGTGTAATACTGTCCTGAGTTTTTGCATAGTAGTATAAAAAGTATAAAAAGTATATCTATAAAATAAACTGAAGGTTCTAGCATTGACATTTGCAAAGAGTGGCAAAGCAGCATATGAGTTAATGTACACAGTATATGTATGAGGTAGTTGATGTTGGTATAGAGGCAAAGTGGCATATGCAGTAAGGCACATTGGGCATCCTTAAATAAGGCTAGTCAGAGAATACTGTATATGTATCAGCAGTAGTGTAGATATAAAAGTAGTGTAAATGTAAACAGTAGTAATAAATGTAAACAGTAGTAATAAATGTAAACAGTATTAATAAATGTAAACAGTGAATGTAAACAGTAGTATGACTATAGGCAGTAATGTAATACAAACATTAGTGCAAATATGAGAAGTAGTGCAAACTGAATGAGCACATGACCGAGAGTTTAGTGAATAACCCGTTTGATGACACAGAGTCCAGTGTTAAAATCTTTGTGTTGTGTGGTAATGTGTGAGAAAGTTTTTTGTGTTAAGGCAGTTCAAATGGGAGGGGAGGCAGAGCAGGCAGAGTGTTTAGCATCCTGACTGCCTGATGAACAGAGCTGTCTCTCAGTCTGCTGGTTCGAGCCTGGAGACTCCTCAGTCTCCTCCCTGATGGCAGCAGTCTGAAGCAGCTGTGTAGTGGGTGTGTGGGATCACCTGCCATGCAGAGGGCTTTCCGAGTGAGGCGTTTGCT
Organism: Garcialebias charrua; assembly: GCA_038048925.1. Classification (NCBI taxonomy): domain Eukaryota; kingdom Metazoa; phylum Chordata; class Actinopteri; order Cyprinodontiformes; family Rivulidae; genus Garcialebias; species Garcialebias charrua. The sequence continues at coordinate 16,224 of JBBPBX010031206.1, read as the reverse complement.
GTGTAAGTCCTGCAGTGAGGGCAAGGAGGTGCCGACGATCTTCTCAGCTGCTCTCACGATGCGCTGGAGGCTCTTGCGGCAGGATGCAGTACATGCACCAAACCACACCGTGATGCAGCTGGTCAGGACACTTTCTATGGCACCTCTGTAGAAGGTGCACATGATGGGGGTTGAAGCTCCAGCCCTTTTCAGCTTGCGGAGAAAGTAGAGACGCTGGTGAGCCTTCTTGGCCAGTGATGCAGTGTTCCTGCTCCAGGACAGGTCCTTCGAGACGTGCACTCCCAGGAACTTGGTGCTGTCCACTCTCTCCACTGTGGTGCTGTTGATGGTCAGAGGGGCATGTTGGGCATTCCTCTTCCTGAAGTCCACAACCATCTCCTTTGTCTTGGTAGTGTTTTGTTCACAAGTGAGGGAAGAATGGATTGTGAGATTGACAGACAGATTAGTGCAGCATCTGCAGAATTGGGGAATCTGTACCAGTCCGTTGTGGTGAAGAGGGAGCTGAGCTGTAGGGCAAAGCTCTCTGTTTACTGGTCGGTCTATGTTCCTACCCTTACCTATGGTCTCGAGCTGTGGTTAGTGACTGGAAGAATGAGATGGCAGATACAGGCGGTTAAAATGAATTTCTTCCATCACCACTGATGATAAATTGTCTTGGAAACAACATATAAGTTCAGTTAAAGTAAAATTTTCTAGGTCTATTGCGATAATTTACAGAGTTAGAGATTTATTAAATGATCAGGCACTTTATTTGTTGTATAATATATTATTTCTGCCACACTTAATTTATGGTGTTAGCGTTTGGGATACGGCGTGTAAATCAATTACAATGCCAATTTTTATATTGCAGAAGAGAGTTGTTAGAATTATCACCAGAAAGAATTTCCATCATCCGTCAAGCATTTTGTTTTATCAAATGAAACTGTTGAAGTTTTATGATTTAGTTGATTATAATATTTTGTTAGTTTTGTATAAAGCACAGAATAATGCACTTCCTTCAAATATTCAGCAGTATTTTGTTAGAAGCACGAGTAGTTACAATCTTAAGGGGACAAATGTATTTGTGAAGCCACACTTTAGGACAAGTTCGAGGGGAAGATCTACCATAGTTCAAGGAATTGGGTTATGGAATGAATTGGAATCAGATATTAAAGTGGTCCAATCAATGGTTGTTTTCAAAGAATAATTAAGTTTAAATGGGTAAAAACATATATTTAAATGTGTTGGAATTTAGAAATTGTATGAGATACAGAAGGTAAAAAATAAAAATTAAGTTCATTATCTTGGAAATCAAATGAGTTGGTTGTATGAATTGTTTATTGGAGTATAAGGGGCAGATAAAATAAGATTTTTTTTCTTCTTCTGACGCCTTTCATTTTATATATGCCTTGTCTTTTATTTTCTCCTATTGTATATATTATTGTTGTGTATTTTTTAAATAAAATGAATAAATAAATAAACAAACAAACCTGAATAAATAAAGATTAAATACATTTAAAAACATACTAAATGTGTGAAGGACCACAGAGTCTGTGAAAATGCAGACTCAGTCAACAGAGAAAGTAAAACATATTATTGGTAGCAGTAAAATATTTGGTAGCAGTTTTATGGACGCCCCATAAGGTTGAAAAACGACCCGATGACTTTCAGTAATACGTGTTTCAGTGTTGGTCACTGAGGGACAGCCGCAGCCTTTGCAGCACAGCAATAACTCAATGACGCCATATTTCACTCATAATGTCTCTGATCTAAACATTCTCATTTTACACCATTTGAATATACGGTAGGTGCACAGAGTTATGTCTTCAGGCGCACATGGGCAGAGACAGCTGTTTGCCTTTCAGCCACTTACAAAACACATCTCCCCGCCTCCACTTTCTGAACAACCTACATTTCCGACCCGCTCCCCTCCTTCAGCTCCTCGTCTGCCTGGGATATTTTTAATAATGAAGAAGAAGCAATATATCCTCGAGCTGAGGGAGCGATACAAGGTTAAGCATATTCTGCAGCTAATTGCGCTTTCTGGTTTTTAATAAAGAGAAAACCTACCCCTGCAGGCCTGTTTATGTGCTGATGTGTGTGCATCCGTGCACGCTTGTTTGTCACTGTGAGTTTGTGTAAAGCCACTTTATGGATTTCAACCCGTCAGTTGGACCTTTTGTCAATAATTGTCTTCCTTCCCCCAAAATATCCCAACCCTATTTTCCTCGCTCAGTTTTTAATCAACCTAACGAGACAGCCTTTATTTAATCTCAATTTAATGAAATGATACAGTCATACAGACCTGGGGGAGAAACCTTTTATTCTGTATTTTGCGTTTATTAGATTAACTTGAATTTATGATGTGATATGTTAACTCAAAACAAAAAATGAATCAAAAATAAAAATGAGTGAAAATGATCGTTCAAGGTGTTCCACTGATATTTACAAGCCTAATAAATATAAGCTTATAGATGTTAATGTGGTGATTCAGATGTTTTAATGTCAGATTGAGCCAAATATTTCTAATTTATTCAGTTTTAATAACATTTTAAATAAAGTCTATTATTTCAGACTAAATTGATGGCAACTGTTATAACACTTGTCCATCCTTAAAATCTCATGGCAGTTCATGCAAACTGTCACAGTTTAGGAGGTAAACTGGTCATTAACTGGACCCAAAGAGAGCAGACTGGCACAAGGAGCTCAAAAACAAAGTAAATGTTATTTAAAATAAAAATAAAACACATTGTTGAAGCAGCAAAACCTACAAAACTCAGGAGCAGTTTAAGGAGGCATGAAGGGAACGCAGGACGAGAACCAACAATGGTCAACTGGGGAATGAACGAGAGCAGACAGAATACAGGGACTGATGAGGAAGAGGAGACACCTGTGCTGGATGAAGACAGGTGAGAGTGGGTGGAGCTGGAGCAGAGGCGCACAACTGACTGAGGAGACTGGTTTAAAAAACACCGGGAGATGAACTGAACACAAAGTAAAATACAGAAAGGAACATAAGAAATAAACACATCCTGACACAGAAATGTTTTTTTACAAATATTTGTTTCCATTCTACAGTTTTTTTTCTGCAGAGGGTTGAAATGTTCCTGTTGGACTGCAGTTTACTGATGTGTCTGTTTGCACTCACACCCTGGAATTTAATGTAAAGTTACAAAACGATCTACAACAGATAAGATATTTATGGTGGATTTTCTTAATGCTTATCTGAACTCCTGAGACCCTGCGTCCTCGTAGAGGACAGTGACTTTTTTAGAGAACTGAAATTTAGTTTTTAGTTATTGGGACCTTCTGACCCCAATTTGCAAATAAAACTTTAAAATGTAAAAATCAGCCTACTGTCCTCACCAGGACATCTTTTTTTCTTCTTTTTTTTCTAAAACTACTTCTGCAGCATAACAGAGTCTTGTTATTTAACTTATTAGACCTGACCTTAGAGAAATGGAAAACTTCAAACTAAAGCTCGGGTCTCAGGAGGTAAAGATTTTATTATTTTTTTTTACTGAATTTTATCATTTAAGTTCAAACTTAACTCTGCAAAGCAAAAAAATAAAAACTGAATGCAGTCCAGATGACTCATTTACTAAATAAACTAAAAGACAAAATAAATTAAAAAGATTTCACAAAGTGATGCAGCTCATTAAAATTCTTCTTTCTGCTGTTTTGTGATTTTTATTTTTTTCATTTTGTATCAACTTGTCACAACATGCAAACGTTAATTTTCTGTTTTATGCTAGATATTTTACTAAACATCAATAAAGACCTTTGGCAATATTTGTAACGTAAAGAAACTTTATTGCTGAAAAATCTGCCTGTCTTTTCGATATTTATTACTTTAATTGATCTAGTTGCTGCTTGAACAATCCACTGGTCAGGATAAGACATATTTTAAAACTACGCCAAAACATTTGGTCAAATAAATTTTAAAAAGCTACAATGTTGTTTCTAATTTCCTCAGACTTCTGAGGAATCATTTTGGGTTTTTTAAGCCTGTCTTGTGGATTTAAGTTGCAGTTTTATCTTTAGGGAAACGTATGAAACAATAAAGGAGAGAAGACAAATGTGGGAAAGGAAAAGCCATCAAAGTGAATGGTGGGTGGATGTTGGACGGCTGAAGAGCCCGTGGAGACATTAGGCTCTTTATGAAGCCATAAAACAAAAGGCTGCTGCCTTTTCCTCCATCCCATCATCACAATGACCTTCATTTGATGACCATCTCTGTACACCAGCTCTTTAAAGGCCAACAGAAAGGAGGTTTAGACACGGCAGACATGTAACAACATCGTCACCCCATACGATGGCAGCGAGCAACAATCAGCTTTATGACGGACACGTCTGAATTAATCTGCTCGTTTGGATACGCTGCGACAGGAATTAATTACCAGGCAATTGTGTCTAACATATTAATTTAGAGCAGATTAAACAACGCATTAGCTCAGGCTCTCATTAAGCGTTGGTTATGTACGGCTGGGTTTGTGTTTTGAAACCAGGCAGAAAATTGAGTCCAGTTCGCCACGCTCGGCTCCCGTTAACACATCGATGTGTTTCGAAGCCACTTCTTCTCGTCTCCTTCTGTCCCTCCTCGCCATCGTTTACGTCTCTGCAGAGTTTTGTCCTCTGTCTTCCTGTTTATCAGGAGCACAAATGACGTGAAAACTCCTTCGGTCCAAAGTAGGATCTGACCGGGAACGGTTTTAAAACGATATAAAAAATATACCTATTTGTATTCATGAAGGTATTTTTCATGTTTTTTCATGGTTCATGTTTTTTCTCCAGAGCCACCACAGCTGGGGATCATCTTTTGGTTTTAAACAAATAATTATATTTAATTTGTGGCACATTCTTCCTGGTTCCATTTTAAAGTATATCAACGAGCCATACTGAGACGCCAACGTTGAATTTAAAACAAAGTTCCTGTTGTGTTGAAAGACTTTTATTAATTTTCCCCCTTTTTGAATGAAGCGTTCGCAGCAGAGTGAAAACACTTCCTGAAATGAACAGATGTTCTTACGGCACATCAGGACATCTAAAACGTTTAAATAAAAGGTGAAGCTTTTCGAGGACTACTGTCGCTTTGAACAATGTTCTTTAGTTGGGTTCCTCTAAATTTACAAACTTGTAAAAAAAATGCAACAACGGCACATGACACGCTCGTCGACAAACGTTTAAATATCAGTCCACACCAAAGACCTCGTATAAGATTTTACCTTGATTTGTCACGTTGACCTGGAGCTGGGGTGATGAAGAGTATGACACATCTGTGTATGAAGGTTTGTTGAATTATCTAGAGTGGACCAGAAGTTCTGGATGGGACAAGAGAAACTTCACGGACGGACAGAGACTAGAATGTGGCGCCTTTCATCGGGCGTATTAAAATATAATCAAAAAGTGGGGTCTGTTTTTATCAAAAACTTTTCTGTATAAAACATAAAAAGGTTAAGTTTTTCTTTTATTCAGCTTAAGTTTTTAATTCTAAACTTCTTTTCAATCTTTTTTTGTTGTTCTTCATTTGAGGACATCAAGGACCACATTTAGACTCTTCAGTGGCCCCCGCTGGCCCTCGGGCCACATGTTTACGTGTTTTACAGACTATCCATGTTCAAGAAGGGAAAACACGTTCAACCTGTTTTCTCTCAGTTTAAGTGTCACATTTTCTGCAGTTTTGACATTTCCATCTTCCCAACAAATGAACACGGTGTCACTGAAGACTGTTGTTTGTCTTCTAAATGTGAAAGGGCTCCGTGTTTCATCAAAACAAAAGGTCAAGCTCAGACAAATACTCTCTGGCTGTCTCCACTGTCTGCGATACTTTCTCCTACTGACGACATTAGAATACTTTATCTTCGTTTATTTGAAGATTCTGATCAAACCACATGTTTCCTGGTATAATATTTTACTTATTGTGTAAACTTTAATTTGCTTATTCTCAGATAAAGATAGTTAATTTTATGTTGGCGTTGCTTTTCCTAAAGCACCCATCCGTCCGTCCCTCCTTTCTTTATCTTTTTTTCTTTCTTCTTCTTGTCCTGGACTCAGGTCTCAGGGCAGCATCTTGAGCAGGGAGGTACAGACATCTCTTTCCACAGACACCTCTTCCAGATCTTCTGGTAGGAGTCAATGGTGTTCTCTTCTGGGTCTTCCCCGGGGTTATCCATACGGGGTCTCCTCCCAGTCGGAAATGCTCAAACCACCTGAACTGGTTCCTCTGGTTCTCCTCTGAGTCTCTCCTGATAGCTGAACTTCTCACTCTGTCTCTAAGGGAGCGTCCAGCTACCCTGCAGAGGAAACTCATTTCAACCTCCTGTGTTTACAATATCATTCTTTCATTCACTGTTTCCGTAAACAGAAGATTTTTAATGTCATCAAAGGGAGGTACGTGATGCGTTCAGTTTTTGTTACCTTGTAAGGACCATTTTTCCAACTTGTACTAAATTGTGAGGACAAAACTGCTTCTTATGGGGCCCAAAGCCTGAGCCCCATAAGAAGCGGTGCCATTGGTGGGTTATTATGGGTTAGTTTTAGGGTAAGGTTTCTTCTTCTTCTTTCTTGTCTAAGTGTCCAACTTTCGCAACCATACATCATTATAGGGAAGACATTCCGAGAACCAAATTAAGGACCATGGGAGACCGGGCTTTCAGTGTGGCTGCCCCCCGCCTGTGGAACTCTCTTCCTGACTGTCTGAGAGCCCCACAGTCTGTGGTTGACTTTAAGAGCGGCTTGAAGACCTTTCTTTTCAACCGAGCATACTCTACCTCCTCATGATTCTACTTTTGATCTTAGTTGATACTGTTATTGATTTTAATTGTTTTATTATTTGTTTTATTGACATTTAATTCTGTTGCACCTTGTAGCACTTTGAGATTTTCATTAATGAAAAGTGCGTTATAAATTGAATTCATTATTATTATTATTATTATAAGACAATTGCGTTGACCAATCTGACTTTTATTAGCATTGCAACAAAAGTCAGATTGGTCATCGCAATTGTCAAAATCAAAAGTCAAAGTCAACTTTATTGTCAGAACTGCAATATGTACAGGACATACACAGGATTGAAATTTCGTTTCTCTCAGTCCCTCGGTGCAACAGTAACTATTTAAACATTGAAACACTGAAACATATAATAATAGACATAAGCATAAAATAGTAAAACTGTGACACTGTCCTGAGTTTTTGCATAATGGTATAAGAGTATAAAAATTTACACCAACTCTAAAACTAAAACTAAAACACTAAACATTTAATGAACATAATACTGTCCTGAGTTTTTACATACTAGTATAAAAAAAGTATATAAGTCTTCCCTATAATGATGTATGGTTGCGAAAGTTGGACGCTTAGAAAAGAAGAGAAAAGAAAAGTCAAAGCATTCAAACTTTGGTGTTGGAGGAGAATGCTAAGAATACCTTGGACTGCCATGATGAAGAACAAGGTAGTTATGGCCCGCGTCAAACCGATAATGTCATTATTGTGCAAAATCACCAAACAGCAGCTCTCGTATTTTGGCCATGTGATGCGCGCTGATTCTTTAGAAACGTCAGTGATGCTTGGAAAAGTCAGTGGAAAAAGAAGACAAGGCCGCCAAAGAACAAGATGGCTCGACACTATCATGACAACAATGACTACGCCAATTGAGGAATTGAAAGAATTGGTGACAGACAGGAAGGCGTGGAGTATGAAGATTCATAAAATGACCGAAAGTCGGATACGACTGATCGGATAATCAAGGCTCCGGATTAGGCTAAACAAATGAAAAATGAATGGAAGTCAATGCAAAGTCCCTGTAAAGATAGAAAAACAATTGTGTCTACATGCGTCCGTGCGTGCATTCGTGTGTGTGTCAGCCATTCCAGTTATTTGAGGATGTTAAGTTTTCTAGTTTTTATATGGCTTAAAAGCAAAATTTCCTCAAATAATTTTAGGTGGCTGTAGATTAGTCTTGTGGAGGCCATGGCCACCACTGACCACCCCCTGGGTCCACGGTTGCATGTGGTGGTGGAAAAAATGTCTCCCTCCACATGTCAGGACCCACCATTCTCCACAAGAAAACAACCCTCCCTCTGTTGTTCTCCACTGTGTGACCAACGTGAACATCGTGCTCCAAAAACATTCAGGTTTGCTCACATTCCCTGTTGAGTCCAGAAAAAACACTCTTTTCACAAACTACAAACATTCACCCTTCAAACCCCAGTGACGGGACATCGTCTTACCACTTGTTGATTCTCTCCTCGTCGAGTCGATCTGACATTGTCTCCTGTTCCCAGTTCTGCGTGGTTTTTGTTTTCTGCTGAGTTTATTTTTTTACATTTGATTTTTCTAGTGTGCTGCCAGCTCAGACCATTTTTTAAATATATTTTTAAGTTTGCATGTGTTCATTTTAAACTCCGCGCCTCTGTCTGCATTTGGACTTAAAATGGTTATAAAATGACCTTTAGCATATTTTATGTGTTTGTTTAGGGTTTCATTGGCACGTCTTCCTTCTCTTGGTGGTTTAACGGTGCCCAGTTACCAGCAGCAGTTTGTCTCAGTCCAGTCACCGACAACATGAAGGTCAATGGCTTCACAGTCATGGCATGCACAACACTTTGTCTTTACTGGTGCTGTTTGTGTTCACACACGGCTTGGACTTTATGAGGCCGTATCTGTCAAAGAGACAGTAATGTTCAGCTGCATGAGCGTCCAGCTCAGGATTCCTACTTTTAATTCTTCGATTTGATCAAAGTAAAGCTGCAGCAACGCCAAGCTGTTTGCTCTAAACTGCTCTGATTAAATCAGGTCATCTGGACGGTTTATTTAGGGAGAAACGTTTTGTCATTCATCCAAACGACTTCTGAGGCCTGCCACCCAGGTCCGTCTTATAAATATCACCTCCGGGATGCGTTTCTCTGATTTAGCCTCATCGAAATGTTCTGCCTGAAGAACGACTAAGAGCAGCCCAACAGGTCTATTTGGTCAAAGTTTATGTTTGACAATAAGAAACTTCTTTTCAAAACCTCTCGGCAGAATTGAATTCTTGTGTTACATAAAACAGACACAAAAATGTCAAAGTTTAGACTCGCCAACTGTTTTTACATGAGAGCGTTAATGCGACATTATTCAGACTGATTCAGAGAAAAATGACATAATTTCAACACGGTCACTGGTCGGAACTGTTCTCGTTCGTTCTCTCTTATTCGTTGCTTTTTTAGCGCCTCGGTGAAGGTTATGTGCAGTTTGGCCCAAAGTTAGAAGCAACGTGTCAAAATAACAGTGCGGCCTCAGTTGTTGTGTTTCTTTCACACAGACTAAGAAGAGGACACAGTTTTCACACTGCAGGCAAATATGTTCATGGTTATGTTTTTTATTTGTCATATACACAAAGTCAACAGCGCGGTGACATGCTCAGGATGAGAAGAACCGATTCAACTCGCTAAAAACAAAACACAAACGAGCAAGAAACACTAAAGCATTCAAAATACCAAAAAGTGGGGAAAAAATTACAAGGTCCAAAAGGAAAATAGTAAACAGCAACAACATGGTAAAATATAACGGTGCAGGTAAGATGAATTTGTATAAATAAGTATTTCACAGGTGGTAATATAAGTTTAAATGCAGTTGTGTGGCAGGTTATTGCACAGGTTGTGAGTAACAGTGAGATGAACTATGAAGGTCAGTAGGGACGTACATGATACAGCCACATAGTGCAGCAGCAATAAACATGTTCGTTATCACAGATGTGGCTTGTTGCTATGTTATTGTCAATAGTTCAGTAACTGACAGCGTGTGGGTAATATCTGTCTGAGTCGTTTCATGCTCGATGACAGACTCCTCTATCGTCTGCCTGAGGGTAGTGGATGGAAGAGTCCTTGTGCTGGGTGGGTGTGGTCCTTCATGATGCTGCGTACAGCAGACATCGGCTGTGGTAGATGTCCTGGATGGTTTGGAGACTCCTACCAGAGATGTCCTCTGCTGTTTGCACCACGCTCTGTAGAGCTTTCTGACTGGTGCAGTTTCAATCTTGGAACTCCTCACCTCTTCTACACAACTAAAGTCCAGTTGCTTCATCTTTGGTCTGTTCATTTGCCACGTCCTGGACGGCAGAGACGGTACAGCAACATTTGATCGTAACGTTGGTGTCGGACCTTATTGATACTAACGTAATGGATCGATACTTCGGTTTGTTTCTACCTTCAGTCCATTGCTCCTGTTCCAGAAGTTCAAAAACAAGCAAGTCAGATAATTTCATTGCTTCTGATCGCACAACTTTAGAATAACACATGCTAACATGTGGGGTGTCCATATTCCATCCATGTGTCATCCATCCATCATCCTCCATCCATTCATCATCATCTGTCTATCCATCTATCAGCCATCATCATCGTCATCTGTCCATCCATCAGCCATCCATTTATCTATACATCATTTGTTCATCCATCATCAGCCATCCATCATCATTTGTCCATCCATCCATCTATCATCTTTACTAGAGCTTTAATAGACTACTCAAGTAATTGACAGATCAATTACTTGGACCTCTATCAAGTTTTTTTATTTCAAGTCAAGTATTCGTAGTGACGTCATCACGTCGCAGTTACAGAACAGAAAATTAATCAACTTCCTGTTTTGAGCCTGTTGCGAACCGGTGTTACACCATATTCTGTGACCACCATGTATTGTGACCATAGGGGGCGGTGTTGCATGAACTGTTGCAGGTCACAGAATATGGTGCAACACCGGGTCCAATGACCGAACCAGAACCAGCTTCCTCGGACGTTGTTTCACAAATAAAGGTAAAAAATATTAATCTCTAAACCTACAAAAACCTATTAACATATTAATCTCTAAAATTATGGGCTGGCCGTGGCGTAGTGTAATGGCAGTCGTCCCCCGATCGGAAGGTTGGCGGTTCGAATCCCGGTTCCCCGCACCATGTGTCGTTGTGTCCTTGGGCAAGACACTTAACCCCGAGTTGCTCCCGGTAGGACTGGAAAGCACCTTGCATGGCAGTCTGCTGCTACCGGTGTATGAATGTGTGTAACACTTTGAGATTTTCACTAATGAAAAGCGTGTTATAAATTGAATTCATTATTATTATTATTATTAAATTAAACCTAATGCTCAGCACCACAGGTGGTGGTGCGGGGTGGTCAACCCCCCCCCCCCACACACACACACACACACTGTTTTTAGTTATGTTTTTGATGTGCCGCACATTTTTTTTTCTTTACTTTTGCAGCTTAATAATAATAACTAACAGTTTTGGGTTTCCTGTGACTTATTTACTGTAAGATAAATGGTAGGAGTATAATATATGCTCCCAATGTTTTGTTGGTCTTTTTTCATAAATAATAAGTTATATTTTTTTTTGCGGTTTTAATTAGTTAATTATTTTTTGCATCTTGAGATCCTATGACATCCTCAACTACTCAAGCACTACTCGAGGAGTATTATGTTAATGTCGAATTTTAAAATTATGTACTCGTTCAACCCCTAATCTTTACCAGCTTCTTCCTTTTGGGGTCACGGGGTCACTGGTGCCCATGTGCAGCAGTCACTGTGTAAAAGATGGGGGACACCCTGGACAGGTCTCCAGTCCATCACCATGCATGTTTTTGGCCTGTGGGAGGAAACCGGAGTACCCGGAGAAAATCCACGCATCACGGAGAGAACATGCAAACTCCACCCAGAAAGGCCCCCAGCCGGGATTCAGTCCGGCGACATTCTTGATGAGAAGTGGCAGCTCTACCAACTGAGCCACCGCGCTGCCCACAACACAGATCATCTGCACGTATTCTTCTGGTCGCAGTTTAACGATGATATGAACAAACACACAAATCAGATCTGAGCAAAGAGTTGGAATTGAGCTTTAAGAGCTGCAGCGTGAACGTAGTGACTCGGCTAGATATGACGAGTCAAGCCCGAGCTTCACATGTACATCTGTGGGTTTTGTCCACTCAGTGTGTTGCAGGAGAACAGCCGTGATGTTCATGCAGCTGAACCCAGAAACCGTTAGTCTGGACCCAGACTGGACTTCCTGACCAATAACGCAGGTTCATTTCACCTCGTTCCACTCAAATCATCGATGAAGCTGCTTCTGTCTTTCTGGAGACAACTCCAAACAGTTTAAGTATTTATATACAGTTTATTCTAATTTTAAGTTTTTCAAGTAAACACTTTTTAAAATTAATATTGTAGGTGAAATGTTTCATTAAAATGTCAGAAAATGTCAAGAAAAGCTGTGTATGTCTAATGATTTGAACTTCGAGTAGTGTTTGGAGTGGTCCGTTGATTTAATGGCAACGTGTCACAGTTAGCTCCAGGTGGAAGATTTTAATATTTAATTCATGCTTTTTAAAAATGCATGCAGGATGTGGGCAGTCAGATTATCTAGACTTTTATTCAGCTCTGGCTTCACCTTGAAAAGTCGTGAATTTGTTCAGATTTGATCATTTTACAGTAAGTTACACTCATTTTTATGAAGACAAAGAATTAAAGGGAAATTTTAGTCATTTAGTTTTGGTTTAATCCAACAGTTACTAATAATTATTAACTTATATCAGCTCTTCAGGAGAGAATTGAACATCTCAGAGGGCATTTCTTCTTCTGTGAGAGGAGTCTGTCCCAAAGCTCACTGAAAACAAGCTGATGGAGATCAGTGAGAGAATTCATGTCTGTACATGTTGTTTGATTTAATTAACTCATTTTAAAGAGTTTTATCAATTAGAATATGTATTTAAAAATATCCAGAGGCTATAATACCTGTAAATACTTCAGAGGAAATGTTATATACATTACATACATCATCATGGTGCTTTCTCCTGCAGCATCATGTCAGCACTGAAGTGCAAAATAAAACAATAAATCTTCAACTGGATGTAGCGTTTCCAGGTCTTTGTGCAGGTTCCTGGATCTAGAGGCGGTGCCAACAAACTACAGCTGACAGTCGTCCCTCTCATCACCACCAGGACCATAAGAGGATGCAGAAGAGCTTCCATCGTTGCTGGAGCATTACTTACCTTCTGGTCCTTGTGCTTTCGGCCTCCTTGTGTAATCTTCTAGTCTTTGCACCTCCTCGTGGTCTCACAGAACCTGGTTTCTGCGCCTCCTGTCCTGGACCAAGTTCACTGTCCTTGAATCGTCACCTCCTAAACCTACCTGAGAGTAACGAGTCCTTCATCCCCTATAGACGTCCTCTATACTTCCAAGCTGCAACATCTAACTGCTCCTCACCGCTGCTGACCTGTCACCTTCCCCTCCAGAGTTCCCAGGGTGTCTTACCTGTAAATACCATTTATTCACTGTAAATAAACCACTTTCTATCCTTCCAATCTGGTTTCCTCTATCTGTTCTATCTGGGTAAACACCTCCGTTGAGACACTGTCATATTTATGTATTTTAATAAATGTACTGTATCTGCATGACAGGGATTCATCCAGAGATGCTGCAAAGAATAAGCGGTGTTCCCGCAGCAGTTCTGATGTTTTGTTGCTAAAAGAAGTATATTTTACAGAAGATGCTTGTTGCGCTTCATTCAGCATCGGGTCTGAATTTACCGTTTTCTGTCTGGTCCTAAGTTTGATTGGAAATGCTTCAGATCTGGTAATGACTTTTTGTTTCAGCAGGACTCCGGGGGTTGTCTGATGGCACTCAACATGTGGTCGGTTTTACCCGTCAGGACAAAAATAATAATTTGCATACTGATGAAGATTATTACTGTCTTCAGGGGGTATGGTGCTTTGGTTGGAATTGTGATAGAATGTGTGTAAATGTCAGCGTAGATTATTGAATAATTTAGATGTGCGACGGCAAAACGCTGGAACAAACTGACGTCTACCGGCTCAGTGAGCCACGCCACCTCGTTTCTGAGCACTTTTCTTGGAGACAGTTTACCTGTAGTTCAGATTGTGGACGGATTAAAGGATCAAATGAGCAAACAGAAGCATGGACTCTAAAAGCATGTCGCCAGCATGGTTTTAGAGTATTATAATATCTTCAGTCGCTCACCCAACCTGCAGTCATTTGTGATTTAAAACATCTGGCATCACTGACACACAGGAAGCAGGCTTTTTTATGTTTTAATGACATTTTAATTCCTCGTTGTTTTTTCAATTCTTATTTATAACAAAGTAGACAAGAGTTGCACGGGTAATTGAGAATTTTATATTTTTCACCAGATTTTTCAATTAATTTTACCAGAAATGTATAAAATTACCATTTGAGATCTGATTAACCATAATCTTTTTATTATTATTTAACTAACAGTAATCCATTCTGTCCTCTTTAATAATTTTGCTCTTTTTCTGCTCCTAGAAACACTTGACAAGTGGCAAAATAAAAAAAAGAGAACACAGTGAAACCATGTTTTCTACTGCGGAAATGAGGCCAAATTAATCTTGGGACACATTTACTGGTAAATGCACAATTTCCACCCATAAGAGAGTATTTTAATATCAAAGTTTTACATTTGTTTATCATTATTTAATTCAAGTCATTAAGTCAAACTTCAACTTTAAAAGTATTCTTGAGCTGTAAAATCCAATCCATTGTGTAGTTTTGTTTTTATATTTGACCCTATTTTAAATGATTATACAGTATTATTATTGGTAGTTTGTAAAACAGTCGTAAAATAATTAAGCCATTTCAGTGTTTTCTGTAAACGCAACAGGTCTGTGTAGGGTATGAACTCAGCTTTAATTTTTTAAATGTCCAATTTGTGAAATGATGCATTCTTCCTTGTAATTATGTTTGTGTCATGTAGCACAAATAAAACTGGAAGAAAAAAAGCATGAAGGAATAAAGTTAAAAAATATTGTAAGGTTTTTGTGCCAGGATGAGCTAGAATAATTAAATATTGTTTGACTTATGGCTCATTTAAACACCCTCAAGGATACGTTTCAAGACATAAAACAGACATTTGTATGTAAAACGCGTGTTTGCTTGAAATACTATAATTTTTTGTTCTTTCTCCTTTACACTGCATTACTTTTCCATCCATTCCATTATCTTTACCCGCCTCTTTTGGGGTCGTAGAGGTCAATGGTGTCCATGTCCAGCAGTCACTGTGCGAGAAGTAGGAACACCCTAGATAGGTCTCCAGTCCATCACAGGGACACAAAGAGACAAACAACCATTCACACACTCTCTCTCACCTAGAGACGATTTAGAGTTACCAATCAGCCTAAAAGGTCCCAGGCTGGGATTCGATCCAGCAACCTTCTCAGAGAGAGACAATACAGTAGTTCTACCATTTTTTCCAGGGTCCAATGAAGAGATGAAGGATTTCAGGAGTCCAGGTAAGGGAGGTGTGGAGAAGGTAAGTGGTTTGCAGGTGAGTGTGGAGAGAAATGACGGAGCAGTCGATTGGCTGGAAATCGGGGCGGAGCTGATCTTTTCCAAAATGTAAGTCCAAGAAGATTTCCAGAAGTTGTGGAACTCACACATGGAGGTATAACAACGAAGTGGCGTTGCAAGATCAGAACTGTTTCACCAGAAACAGACACTCATTCCAGGAAGTGTTTTTGTCTGCAAAACCAAAAAAAGCAAAACAACATAATTCTTACAAGGCTGACTGCAAAGTGCAACTTTGGGTTTTCTCCCACAAACTAAAAACATGTTTTAGGATAACTGGTGACTTTAAATTGGCCCTACATGTGAGCAGGAAGGGTTGTTCCTCTCTAACGTGTCTTTTGTATAAGAACACATGAACTCAGTGTCTTTGAATGTTGACCCTGTTTCTACTTCCTCTCTGAGGTTCATTACAAATCAAATTGTAAAGGGTTGACACATCACTGTGAGTTATACTCGGGGGCAGAATGGTCTTCTCTGGCTACCTGTATCCACTGGTATATGTTCATATCCACTGGTATATGTTCATATCCACTGGTATATGTTCATATCCACTGGTATATGTTCATATCCACTGGTATACAGTATGTTCATATCCACTGGTATATGTTCGTATCCACTGGTATATGTTCATATCCACTGGTATATGTTCATAAACAAGACAATGTGGATTTATTCCCTTTTATATCAGTAGCTACACATGAAGTACTTCTCAGACTGTAATGCTGTGTACATTATAGTACATTACAGAGATCATTACACTAGGAAAGGCATCTCATCTAGGACAGCACCTCATCTACAGGTGGTCCCCGACTTACGAGCGAGTTCGTTCCTCCGACTATCTCGTAAGCCGAAATCTCGTAAATTGGGGACTACCTGTGTATATATATATATATATATACA
>JBBPBX010031205.1:0-34679 GCA_038048925.1 Garcialebias charrua | reverse complement strand
TTAATCCAGCTCATTTCACAATTAGAGTCAGAGTCAGAGAGTCGAAAAGTTCAGCTCAGACACATATTTGCTATAATTTTTATCAAACAAATAATTGTTTTTAAGTGTTAATCTTCTTAAAAGCCTTGCTGTGCGCTCCTGTGGAAGACATTTGCAGCAGAGCTAAACGTAGGTGCGACCTATACACCGGTGCGACCTATCTAGGGGCTTTTCCAATCTATTGGTGATAATTGGACTATGCGACCTATACACTGGTGCGACCTATACACCAGAAAATACGGTAGTTCTGAATTTTGCCACCATTAACACCGCTTTAACACCATTACTAAAGTAAACACCATTACTAAAGTAAATCCATGTCAGTTGTCAATAGGCTCTGTGCACAAGCGTCGTGAATCACTTCCGCATTGACAGGAAGTCTGCATTCCTGCTTCCGGTCTAAGCCCCGGTCTCAGTGAAAATGGTGTTGTCTGAATGTTTACAAGAGCTGCCCGAGATAAGTATCAGCGATGTTCTTCGTATCGCAGCTTCAACTTTGATGTTTTTTAGGCCCCCAGCCTTCCTGCGGACAGTGCCCCCTCACCTCCAGTCATCAATGAGATGTACTACCTGCTGGCTGATTATCATTTCAAGAACAAAGAGCAGTCCAAAGCCATCAAGTTCTACATGCATGACATCTGCGAGTGTCCCGACAGGTAGATCATTTCTCCACACTCCCGATCTTTTTACTTCAGCTTGTTGTTTTGTATTTCATAAAAATATTCAGAGTGCACTAACGTTTTTCTTCTTCTAAATAATCCCGTCGTAGATTTGACTCCTGGGCAGGTATGGCTTTAGCCAGAGCCAGTCGCATCCAAGAAAAGCTCAATTCCAACGAGCTGAAAAGCGACGTGCCCATATGGAAGCACTCCCAAGCCGTGCTCAACTGCTTCAAGAGAGCCTTGGAAATAGACGGCTCCAACCTGTCCCTGTGGATCGAGTATGGGACCATATCGTACGCGCTGCACTCGTTCGCCTCCCGACAGCTCAAACAGTGGCGAAACGAGCTCCCCGCAGACGTGGTTAAACAGGTGAGACACGCGTGGCTCGTTTGTTTCAAACGACGGCTTCTGTTGAGTCGAGTCTCGCTTCAGATTTGAGAGTTGTTCAGTTTGTCGACTTGAGATAAACTACACAAAGTTGTTGTGTGCGTTTGTGTCGTTTCAGATGGAGGAAAGGAGAGACTCCATGCTGGAGACAGCCTTTCAGTGTTTCCAGGGTGCCTCTCGCTGTGAGGGCGACAGTGATGAAGAGGAGTGGCTCATCCACTACATGCTGGCTAAGATAGCAGAGAAACGCAACAAGCCCCCTGTGGATTATCTGCAGCTTTACACAGAGGTTAAAAACCATTTCTTATCATTCTTTTTGATTCAAGCTGGAGCTGGTCAGGGTCACACTCTTTACTGAGATATGAGAACCATTTCATTCTGCAGGAATATGAGCTAATCAACCTGTCCCGTACAATCAGCATCATCTCTTAGGGCTTTTTTCATCCCTCTTTTTGGAGTTGTTGCATAAAACAAATTAAAAATCCCTACAAAAGTTAAGTTTCACATAAAATATATATATTCCTTTAGCCTCCGAGGACCTGGCATCCACATATGTGGACATTATAGGAATTAATAATGCATGTCATGCAAGTGTTCGGGTCTTAGGAGGTTAAACTGAACAATATAAAATAAATCATAACTCTGTTGCTAAGATTAGATCAGTTAAGGGACGTGATCCAGATGTCCTGTTCGATCAGAGGTCAGCAGTCTGAATTCAGTGAACATCAGTTCATGTACTGCAGAGTTCCTACACTGTCTTGGAAAACAGAACAAATAAGATTTTTTGTTTGTTTGTTTGTTTTTGTATTTAATAAGTTACCAGACTCTTCATTTCTCTTTAATTTGAGGGGGAAAAGTTGACATTTGAAAACCATATTCCTCAAATATGTAGAGTAGTTTTGGAATGACTCAGTTTTAATGAAATAAATTGTCCATCCATCCATCCATTTTCTTCCGCTTATCCGGGGTCGGGTCAGCGGGGGTAGCAGCCTAAGTAGGGAGGCCCAGACTTCCCTCTCCCCAGCCACTTGGAGCAGCTCCTCTGGGGGAATCCCAAGGCGTTCCCAGGCCAGCCGAGAAACATAGTCCCTCCAGCGTATCCTGGGTCTTCCTCTGGGTCTCCTCCCGGTGGGACATGCCCGGAACACCTCACCAGGGAGGCGTCCAGGAGGCATCCTAACCAGATGAAATAAATTGTAATAATTATAAATATAAATTGGCTTTTTTTATTATCTCTTTTTGAGTTGCTTTAAATGAGAAATACATGCACATTAGAATAGGCACATCTGAGTCTAGAAAAGTATGAAATATAAATACCCTGATGCATGCTCAATAATCCAGGTAGAAAAATCTAAAAAAGCTAAGTCTGGTCCTCTGGACATTCAAAAAACAAACAGGACTCCAGCCAGCCATCAGGTGAAAAGAAGGAACCCAGACCCAGACCAGTGGTCATTCCGTATGTTGCGGGAGTTTCAGAGACATTGAGATGTTTATTCTCTAAACACAACGTCTCAGTGGCTTTTAAACCCCAAAATACATTACGGCAAAGACTGGTTCATCCCAAAGATCCAGTCCCCCGGCACAAACACAGTAATGTTGTGTATGCTGTTCAGTGTCAGGAGGGCTGTGATCAGTCTTGCATCTGTATACATGTATGTAATTTCTGGAACACGCTGGAACTTAGGAAAATTTTGAACAGAGACACGTTTCTGGTCCCTCCCCCTCAGAGCCATATATGGCTCTGTTACCCTTGCTCTGCTGAAATTCAAATTCAAGCTCTGTTTTTATTGGCTGATTCAAATTCAAGCTCTGTTTTTATTGGCTGGTTAACGGCGTGTCACTGTGGCTTTTTAGAAATGCTTTTAGAGAAGCAAGGGGACAATAGTTTTTTTCAGAGATTACTTGTCTAAAATCAGTATGTCAGGAGGTAGTGACAGAGTGAAGAAATATGTTAAAAATATATTGTTAGAAAAGTTAAATACAGCTCCTATAACTTAAAAGTCTTTGCTATTTTACGCTGGGTAACACCATTCTGGTATTGCTGCACTATCTTTCTGCGCAACAATGGTGGAATTGGTGATCCTCTTACCATCTTGGCTTCGGAGAGACACTGACACTCTGAGAAGCTCTTTTTATACCCAATTATGTTGTCAATTGACCTAATTAGTGTTAAAAGTTCAGTCTGCAGTTTTTGGTAGAATGCAGCACTTAGGAAAATTTTCATCTGGGAAAGCCTTCTGGTCCCTCCCCACTCAGAGCCATATATGGCTCAGCTCGCTCTTGCTGTCTGTGAAATAGACCTTTTACCAGTTGACGTCATCACGCAAAGCTCGCCTGAAACGAGCGTTCTGATTGGACGGCAAAAAGCCCTAACCGGATGCAGGGGCTCGGGAAGGGGTCGAGGAGCTTCGTAATGATAGCGAGTTGTAATTTAGAAGCTTGTTTTCTTAAAATAGTGAACAACCGCTGGTCAAAATGCCTGAACATTGTGCCGCGGACACGAGAGGAGGAAACCGCACGCCCATACACATTGTCTTAGACAGGGTTGCTTTTTTGGCTACAGATGAACCGTGCGCGCGGCGGGGCTGCCTGAACCTTCACCCAGGCAGGAGCCACTAAGTCCCGGCTACACCTGATCCAGTGCGCCCTGGAGGTCCAGAACCGGCTGGACCCAGCCAGGAGCCACTAAGTCCTGGCTACAGATGAACCGTGCGCGCGGCGGGGCTGCCTGAACCTTCACCCAGCCAGGAGCCACTAAGTCCTGGCTACAGATGAACCGTGCGCGCGGCGGGGCTGCCTGAACCTTCACCCAGCCAGGAGCCACTAAGTCCTGGCTACAGATGAACCGTGCGCGCGGCGGGGCTGCCTGAACCTTCACCCAGGCAGGAGCCACTAAGTCCCGGCTCAAAAAATCATGCATTTACTGGTAGCTTAATGATTTTAGAAGATTCGGTTAACGGTTGGCTTATCAAACGTTTTGACATTCCACTCACCTGCTCTTCAGTGGGGCCGAAGGAAGAATCTCCTTGCATGTCGCAGGTCGAAACAGGCAGAAACCCCAACACACGCAGCGGAGACCGAAGAACAACGCGGTCTCGTCGAACTAGCTAGCTGCTGCTAGCTTAGCAGCTGTCCAGTAGCATTCCGCTGCGGGAGATCGTTCTCCGCCCTGTCTGTTTCCCATATCCAAGATGTAATGTAGGAACGTAATCCACGGAGCTTGGATCATTAATGTCCATGCCAGATAAAAAACGCACACACGTTGATGCTTCGTGCCGGGGTGAAATCCTGCCTGTACCGGCCGGCGGTGGTACTGGTTTGCTCCACATCTTCCTTCTTTTAGTCGCTCTACTCGACTTTCCCAGAGGGACGTTGTAAAACGAACAAGTCTCACCTTCTTTTATTCGTTGAAGTTGCCTGGAACAATGGACCTTACCAAGCTCCGCCCAGAAACGCCCCCTAAGCTCCAACATGGCTGCACGTCTCCCAAGCGCAGCTTTGGTGTCAATGGAAAACATGGCGTCGACTGACTGCAGGGTATTTCTGAGTCGAATAGTGTATCATTTCTGCCAGATTCCAACAAAATATCAGCCATGACAATGGACAGGGGAACCAACAAGTTCATGTTTTTTTTTTTTGGACGTTATCAAGTTGTTTGATCCACGCGATGCCTCCAAACAGCGTGCGCGTCACCGCTAATGCTACCGTCTGATGAGGAAAACATCAGCTCACATGCTCAGCATTATTACAGCTGTGGACAGGATCACTGATGCCTATTGTCCTGCAAGGCTGGGTAAGTCAGGCATTCATGGTTTTGAGGGTTACTTTTGAAATCAGCGATTTCTATTGTTGGCAAAAGTTTGTGTGCCTTGGTCGCAAAGCTAATGCTAACTGTAATCTCCATTCATTCCTTAAGTGGTTGGTTAGCCGTTGCTGCTTTAGCTGCTAAACACGCCGACAGCGACTTTTGTGAGGGCTAACGAGCTCAGCCGTTCGGTGTGTTAGTTAAAATCCAGCCTTCGTGTCACGATTTTGTGCAGTTTTAGGTGAAATCGACAGTAGAGCTCGTTGTGTTAGCTAGCTCATGTGGAGTTAGCAGAGCTGTTTCTTCCCAACTTCCAGGACGTTCAGTGAACTGTGGCTTTCTCTCATCGTGACCGCGTGTTGTTAACTAGCAGGTTTCAAAAGCAGGTCAACCCTTCTCTGCTGGTGAAAGAAATAATTGTTCAGTTTTGTGGTCGTGCACAAGCTTTGATCCAAGCAAGGCATTCAGTTTCACATATAGGGAAACGGTGAATTTTACTTCCACAAATACGGTCAGGGTACCTGACATCTCCTGTACAGATACCCCACTGACGGTGGAGGAGCATTTTTCCAGCCCTGACGCAGAAAAAATCTGCACGTATGCTAGCTAGCAATGTAAGTAGCATGTGGTGCCGGTCTCACAAACGCTACCGTAGCGTTTGTTTTGTGAGACCGCGGCACGCACGTGGAAGCTGCGCTGTGACGTGTTATGGGTATTAGCCAATGAAACGCGGCCCTGTGGGCGGAGCTTGGTAAGGTCCATTATAAACACAATAAAAGTCTTATTTCTCCACCGCGACCGTTGCCAGTAACGACAACACTCCAGTTGCGTGCCCGTGCTTCCGGTTGAGTCTCGAAAAATGCGAGTGCGCATGCGCGATGACGTCAACTGGTAAAAGGTCTATTCAGCTCTGCTTCTGAATGCTCCGCCTCCACTACATGTCCTCTCAGCAGCTGCGAAGTTCTGTGATTATATGTTAATAAAACGTTCTAAAAAAAATAAAATAAAAACAGGGAGCGCTGGTCCAGCACACTAATCACTAATCATCACTAATTTTATCCTGTGTCCTTTACTATTTGTTTTGTTGTACAGCACTTTGGGTGGCCTTGCTGCTGTTTTTAAGTGCTTTCTAAATAAAGTGGTATGGTATACTGTCTGTTACTGCTTTTAACTTGTAATTTCAGTAATTTAAGAGTTAATTTATATTATCTTATAATTGACATTTAACTCCCCATGTTTTGCTTTGTTTCTGTTTGCTTGTTTTGATTATTTATTTGTGTGTTTGTTTATAGGCAGCACACTATCTGCATGAAGAAGCAGCCAGGTATCCTCGTAAAATTCACTACCATAACCCCCCCGACCTGGCTATGGAGGCGCTGGAGGTGAGCTGTGTGCATCTGGCCGCTCCGACTGTTTAATCAGTTCAGAAAAAAAACATTCATTTTTGTTTTCTAACTTTGTCTAGTTGCATTTCCGTTTGAGTGCCACCATCCTTAAATTACTGGAATCTAATAAGCCTGATCTGGACCACGAGCTCTTGTTTAACTTGCTGGTGGAGGCAGCGACCGGGTCGTTTGCGAGGGGGGAGGAGAAGAGTGTGCCAAGCATGCCAAGGTCAAATGAAAAGTAAGCTTTACAACTAAAACCCAACGTGAACTATTAAAAACGAAAAGGCTGATTTGATAGTGACACGTTTGCTCTGGTTTTGATTTAATTCCAGGGAGAAGCCCTCAATGATGGAAGAAGACTTTAACTGTTCCTCAGGGAACGTTCTCAGCTCCTCCCTCCCATCTGCTGCCACACCAGGTCTCTCTTCCCCTCCTTACGTGGCAACGCCATTTGACCATGATTACGCCAAACGCAAAACACTCCGAAGGCAGCAGTGGCAGCAGCAGCGGCATGAGGAGCAGCAGGCTGATGGTACAGTCCCAGTCCTAGACACTGTCTCTGGGGTTGGGCTCTTTGCCGTTTTCTGCGCTGGGGCAGGAAGCCCGCCGGGGTGTGCTCAGGACACTAATCACCATGCTCAAAGGCTTCCTTTTCAGTTACTATGGTCCCCATGCACTGGGTGATTGGGATGTGGTGAAATGGGCAATATGGCTGCTGATTATTTGACTTATTTGTTTTGCATGAATTAAAAAAAAAGATTTCTAGGTTGAGCTCTGCTGAAAGCGTGTGTGCATACGTGTGTGTGTGGTGTAACGTCGATCTCTTGTGGCTGCTTTTTTAACCATCCTGCTTTAGTTTGTAAGTTAATTGTTCCATTTAACCTTCTTCAGCCTGTTGTGTCACATCTGCACACATCTGTGCTGCCATTATTTCACACAACATCAAAGCAAAGGACCAAACAAAACAAATTTTATTGAACCATGTTTGGTGTTGTGTCTTGAATACAGATGTTTGATACTACAGGTGTTGGTCTATACTGTCCATGTATCAAGTTTTAGTTAGAAATGTTGCCTTTTATTTATTCCAAGAAATTGATAACTCTTCTTAAAGTGACCTGATTAAAAAAATGAACGGACTTAAAAATGTATTTAAAAATCAATTCATGTATTCAAACCAAATTTATTATATTGTATTCAAACCATATTTATTCAAACCGTATTTATTCACATCCTCCATCAGTTTAACTCTTGCATTGAAAGTGCTGTAATGTTGTTTTTTATTTGTTTGCTTTTAAGAACAATGTGCAAGAAGAGACGATAAGGAAGGTGTTTTGTTTTTTTAACAAGAAATAGTTGGATATCTCGTTTTTTGTAGTTAAAACTTGAAGTCTGCTATCTGACCACACACCTCATCCACACGGGGTGTTTAGATTTCAATGTGCAAATAATGCAGCCATATTGTCCACATTGCCAGTTTTGTTGCCCTTTCCAGATTCCTTCCTACCTACCTACCTACCCACCCACCTACCTGCCTGCTACCTCTTTTGCCTGCTTGCTTTTACCACCTGCTTTGCCATATTCTGCATGTACTTCTAATGGGGTGATTATTGTCTTCACAGCTGGACGAAATCAGTCTTGACTTTTTAAAATCACAATCCACTAGATTGTCTGCTGTGTCGCATCATTACTTTTGTTTTCAGTGTGGTGGGGGTAATTTCACAGAAAGTGAGCAGAGGAGTTGTTTTCAAAATCACACACAGTTTGCCTTCTTTCTAATTGGATACAATTTCTAATTATGGCCAATTAGTGTGAAAATGCCAAGTCAGAAAGGACGTGGCAGCAGTTTGTTGGCACAACCATGAGTCTGAAGTGGGAAAACACCTCGTGGTGCAAATTGCTGCTGGATGGTGTCCAATCTCTGACTTGAGTCCTGCTGAACGTGAACCAAGGTGACAGTAGAACCAGATTCAGACATGTAATTTGAAACGCATTCTGATAGTTTATTAACTGCAGCTAAAGATTTCCACCTGAATTATTAGATTTCTTTCTTTGCACCAAACTAAACAACTTTGAGTTTTAACTAAAGCTTTTTATTTAAAGGCTTAGGATCTGAATTTAAAGTTTTATGCTCTGCATATCTTGTTGTCTTGTAAGGAAATTCTTGTCTGAATTAGGTTCTAAATCTTCAGTGGGAGTGGCATTGCATTTTCTGACTTAAGGCTACTGCAGATATTTTATTAATTTTAAGAGGTGCAAATTTGATTTAATATTTTTTGTAAACCAGCTTCCCCATATCTTCAACAGCCTCACCAGGGTTTGACCATGATTACTGCCTGCCCAGGTCTGCAAAGTGGCTGGCTTCCCTCAATGGTACTGCTCCTCCAACCCACCAAAATAAAGTCCTCTCTCTGACAGGAAGCACTGAATACACAGCTGTCAGGTTACACCTTAGTACCACAGTATCTTTGCTGTTGATTCATGACTGTACAGTGATTATTTGAAAATAGCAGAAAAGCAACCTGCTCTCTCTGATTAATGGTTCACTGCCAAAGATTTTTTTATTTTTGTTGAGGCTGCAGAATGTGGCAATTAGGAGGAAAGCTGGCATTTAGTTTTTGGACCTTTTTACAGATCAACCCACCTGTCCTTTAAAACACTGTGACATTAGTTATACACTAATAAGGATTTGCAGCTTGGGACTTATTTTAGGAAAATAATTAAGTGTTTCTTGTCTCCACTTGTTCCAACAGGGAATGTTTGGCATTTTCAAACAACTTGGCCTTTACTAAAGGCAAACACATTATGTTAGACAACCTAAGAACATGTCAAACTCAAAATAGTACAGTTACTTCATCTTGTGTGTTTGTAGTAGGGATGCACGACATTATTGGCATGGTATCAGTATCGGATGATATTAGCAATAAAGTCAAATATCGGCCATTCCATCAAAATAGCTCACAGATATGAAAGGCGCTGTTCATATACGTACGTACGTACATACTGTACATACGTACAGTATATATACATTGCCTGGCCAAAAAGAAGTCGCCACCCAAAAAAATGTCACACTAATATTTTGTTGGACCACCTTTAGCTTTTATTACAGCATGTTTTCACTGTGGCATTGTTTCGATAAGCTTCTGCAATGTCACAAGATCTATTTTCATCCAGTGTTGCATAATTTTTTTTCCAACATCTTGCATTGATGATGGCAGATTCTGACCACTGTGCAAAGCCTTCTCCAACACATCCCAAAGATTCTCATTGGGGTTAAGGTCTGGACTCTGTGGTGGCCAATCCATGTGTGAAAAGGATGTCTCATGCTCCCAGAACCACTCTTTCTCAATTCAAACCCGATGAATCCCAGCATTGTCATCTTGGAATATGCCCGTGCCATCAGAGAAGAAAAAATCCCTTGATGGAATATCGTGGTCATTCAGTTTATTCAGGTAGTCATCTGACCTCAGTCTTGGAGCACATACTGTTGCTGAACCTAGACCTGACCAACTGCAGCAACCCCAGATCATAGCACTGCCCCCACAGACTTGTACAGTAGGCTACATTTCTTCCTCGAAGACGATGGGTCCCCACTATCCTTCCAGTTTTTAATAATGCATTGGACAGTTCTTAACCCAATTTTAGTAGTTCCTGCAATCTCCTTAGATGTTTTCTCTGCTTGATGCCAATGATTTGACCCTTCTCAAACAGACTTGGATATTTTCCACGACCATGGGATGTGTCTTTCAACATGGTTGTTTAAGAAATGAGAAGCAACTCATTGCACCATTTGGGGTTAAATAACTTGTTGCCAGCTGAAAGATAATCACCCATGCAGTAATTATCCAATAGGAGGCTTGTACTGTACATATTTGCTTAGTTAAATCCAGGTGGCGACTTTTTTTTTGGGGGGGGGGGCAGTCAGTGTATATATGGCACTGTTTTTGTATGACAACACAGTGACAAGGATGCCTGCAGCGCCTGCACGTTATGACGTCATGCGCACCATTGAGTTTGGATTTGTGAAAATTTACAAATTTGCACTGTTCAATTGTTATCATTGTGTTAGAGAGAGTATGGTAAATGTCATGATTAAATTTGACATTAAACATAATCCAAGTTGAAGGGTTACATCATTTTCAGCCCCCTTTTTGGCATCTGCATTTAGTAGCAGGCTAAATTGCCAAAGACCATGCAGAATAATGTAGTATTTTAATTCCACAGCAGAGAAAGCTATTTAGTCTCTGTAAGTAGGTCTAGGGAAAATATCAGTACTGTATTGGTATCGGTTATCAGACAAATAAGTTTTAACATATCGGATATTGTCCAAAAATCCAATATACTGTAGTGCATCCCTAGTTTGTAGATATGCAAACATCACTTGAAAATACAGGACTATAACTTTTTCAAAACACAAGAAAGAAAGAACCAACTCATTGATGTTTATTCGTTCATAGTATCCCAGATGCTGAGATTATTTGTCTGTGTGCGATCATGCAGCTGGCAGAGTAACCTGTGCTTTCGCTTGTTTTGGCAGAGCGAAGCCAGGATAGTGAGGTGGTGTTGCTTTCTGACTCCAACTCCACCCAGGAGGACGCCTTCACAGATCCCACCAGCTCACAAGACACAAGCCACAAGGCTGCCTCGATCAAAGCCAGTCCATCGTCCTCAGAAAGCACAACCCCTGTGAAAGACGAGAAGCTTACGTCTGAGGACACCGGTAGGCATGGTTTAAAAAAAATGTTTTACTTCACTTACCCTTAAACTAAAATCCTCAGCTTATTTTTTTAATTTTTTATCTTTAGTCTTACATAGAGGCAATCCAGACATTCAGAGAGAAGAGAAAGTCATCCTGGAAAAAGTGGAAACCATGATGGTGATAGTAGTAGACCCTGAAACTGTCCCTAAAGTCTCTGCAGACGCCTGTTTAAATCCTCTCGCCATCGCAGCCACTCCGCTTACACCACCCAAACCAGCACCTACACAGCAGGCCGCTGTTCAGACCCCAGTCAGTGAGAACAAGAGGAAGCCTGAGCCCCCCGCAGAGGTGATCGAAGTGCCCAAAGCCCTGCCTGCAGAACGATCGGACCAGAGACGAATGTTAGTGGAAATGTGCATCCGTGCTCTTTTCCTCTGCCTCAGCCGCTTCCCGCAGCACTACAAGAGTCTCTACCGCCTGGCCTACTTCTATACCAACAGCAAGACACATCAGGTCAGTCTGCCACCCTTAACCCATACTGATTGTAGGAGTTTCTTACGCTTTCGTCAAGGGCCACTTGGATCTTTTTGATCGCTTATTTTATTGATTTTTCTTTTATTGATGGCCATTTATTTTTTGTTTGAAACTGTGAGCACTGCAGCAATGCACAGACTGCGTTGGCCATGAGGCTTTGTGGGCAGAGGTGTGTGTGGGGGTGGTTGCACAGTCCCCTGTCAGCCAGTTTGGCACGGAGAGAGAGAGTTGAGCTTTACTGTGATGGCAACCTTCTGTCATCACTGTTCAGTTTAATACAGCCCCTGCTCATATTTGTTAAGAGCTAATCTGGGTAAAGAAAGGCCCTTCTGTTTTGTATGTCCTCATTTGACTCTAGTCTCTTCAAGCTTTGGAGTTTCATGGCTTTTAGAGGTAGTGGCTGACATTTTATTTGTACAGGTGGTCCCAGACTTACGAGCGAGTTCCGTTACAACGAGTATCTCGTAAGATGAAAAACTCATAAGTCCAACAACGCACGTGCTATCTCGTAAAACCGGAACAGCGCTCGTAAATAGGAAAAAAGACGCTAACGCTGCGGTGCACACCCGTGCACTGCAGCTGTACTTTTAAAAAGTTATTTTCATCACAGAAACAGCATACTGTACTGCACAGTACAAAACAGATAAATAAAAATATAATTTCTTACTTTGAGCTGATCAAGCTTGTCTCGTCTGTTAGCACGTCCGAGCACGTCGGGGCTCCATACATTCTGCTGCTCTAACGCGGTCCAAACTGTTTAGAGGAAGGACTGTTAGCTTGTTAAGTCCATACATTTGAAGCCATAAAAGGAGTTTACTTTAATAAACTTACCGAAAGCCGTTTCTCCGCAGTGTTCGTTCATCCAAAACAAGCTGACCGCGTGAGCTGTTTGTTGTTAGCCACCGCCATTAGGCCTGCACTCATTAGCTCCGTGCTAACGAGTCCATCCATCCAAAAAAGGCTGTCGGAGCTGCTTCTCCACGTTAGCTGAATGTCCATCCAACATCTTAGGCTGCTAGGCGGACATCGAGGCGAGCTCCCGGCCGCCGGTTCGGTCTGGTTCTGGTGGGGGTCCGCTTAGCATTTAGCCTAGCCTTAGCTTAGCCGATGAGCTAATGTTGTCGCACGGCGCTTTTTAAGAGCGATCGCGGAGGATCGCGGCGGTTGCTCCACAACAGACACATCCACAAAGTTCACAGAGAGTTTCCAGCTCATTTATCCGTATGAGGCAACCTCTGATCGCACGCACGGTCCTCAAAAGCCAGCAGCTCCCAGCCAACATGTCCGCCAGCTCCCGGTCCCGGCATGTCGGCTTGGTAGGTCCGCTCGTTGCCTGTCAGGCGGCAGGGCAGTGGGAGCTCCGCTTAGGTCCGCTCGTTATATTTCAGGCGGGGGGAATTTGGGAGAGATCGCTAATACAGTACAGAGTACACTAAAAATTGAAATAAAACATAAAAATAACAATTATACTTTATTTATAAAGCCATTTAAAACGACCACAGCTGCAACAAAGTGCTGTACACATGAAATTAAGAACATTTAAACACAAAAAAAAAAAAAAAATTTATGTCATATTTTTATTAATTATGATAATCTCGTAAAGTCGGATCCTCATAAGTCCATACGCTCGTAAGTCGGGGACCACCTGTATATTCTTTGTGTTAAAGTTGAGCTCTTTAACATTATATTCAAGGCTCGAGGAGACATTTGTAGACTTTATATTATGAGTGAAGCTTGCCATTTTTTTACCTTCATTGTAAGTTTTCAGTAGCTTGAATGAAGTCAAATGTACCCTGAAAGTCATTTGATGCGTTGCTGTTGCCGCAGGTTGCTCGGCCACCCTCACATCTCGGACAGATAGTGTTAAAAGCCTCTGTTTTCTTAGGAGAATTGTCCCTCTCGCATTGACTGTCCATTTTTACCCTCATTCTGAAGAAAGGGGAGGAAGTCTAGGTGCTGTAGACCAGCAGTGAAGTGAAAGTTAATACAAAGGGCTTGGCTTGCTATCTTTTCAAACAGAATGCTCATATCATCACTGATTTGTGAGTCATTGTGCTGTGAAGAGCTCCGCGTTTTCTTGATTGCAAATGAGCAATTCTTCTCTTCTTCTCGTTAAGAGTTATCGGTGTTTGTTTTGTGAGTGCGTGTATGAAACATGTACATGCAAACACATGTTTTTTCCCCCCTTTTCATTTATTTATTTTTCATCACAGAACCTGCAGTGGGCTAGAGATGTGTTGCTAGGAAGCAGTGTCCCGTGGCAACAGCTGAAGCACATGCCAGCACAAGGACATTTCTGTGAACGAAACAAGACGAACCTGTTCAATGTAAGTCAGAGTTCAAACATACTTTTTTCTGTTGTCATTTGTCATCACCATGCCACTACATGTTGCTAAGTACCGTATGTACTGTAGACACATGTTATATCCAGTGCTGGGCAGCGCTAATCCAAAAATTAGTTCCGCTATTTCTAAAGCACTTATTAATTTATTTAGGTCCGCAATTTCAAAAGCGCTTATGTATAAGCAACGTTAGCGGACGCTAATGCTAATAAGCTAACATGCTAATGGCAAACTACTTTTTTAAATCCAGCAGATTTGACCATTTCGTGAAACTCTCAAGCTCAGAAGAACTTGTGCTATAACATCAGCTATGAAATATATTTTTTCTCAGCAAAGAAATAATTGTTTTTACCGTGTTTTCTTGGAAAGTCCTTAGCTTCTGTGGCTGTCGCGGACGCCATTTTGAACAGTGCTAATGGCGAACTACTTTTTTAAATCCAGCAGATTTGACCATTTCGTGAAACTCTCAAGCTCAGAAAAACTTGTGCTATAACGTCAGCTATGAAATATATTTTTTCTCAGCAAAGAAATAATTGTTTTTACCGTGTTTTCTTGGAAAGTCCTTAGCTTTTGTGGCTGTCGCGGACGCCATTTTGAACAGTGCTAATGGTGAACTACTTTTTAAAATCCAGCAGATTTGACCATTTCGTGAAACTCTCAAGCTCAGAAGAACTTGTGCTATAACGTCAGCTATGAAATATTTTTTTTCTCAGCAAAGAAATAATTGTTTTTACTGTGTTTTCTTGGAAAGTCCTTAGCTTTTGTGGCTGTCGCGGACGCCATTTTGAACAGTGCTAATAGCGAACTACTTTTTTAAATCCAGCAGATTTGACCATTTCGGGAAACTCTCAAGCTCAGAAAAACTTAATAATAATAATAATAATAATAATAATGAATTGAATTTATAACGCACTTTTCATTAGTGAAAATCTCAAAGTGCTACACACATTCATACACCGGTAGCGGCAGACTACCATGCAAGGTGCTTTCCAGTCCTACCGGGAGCAACTCGGGGTTAAGTGTCTTGCCCAAGGAGACAACGACACATGGTGTGGGGAACTGGGATTCGAACCGCCAACCGTCCGATCGGGGGACGACTGCCATTACCACTACACCACGGCCGCCCCGCCCGCAACTTGTGCTATAACGTCAGCTATGAAATATATTTTTTCTCAGCAAAGAAATAATTGTTTTTACCGTGTTTTCTTGGAAAGTCCTTAGCTTCTGTGGCCACCGCCATTTTGAAGAGAGGGCAAATGGCGAACTACTTTTTTAAATCCAGACGCGTCGGCGTCGCGTAGGTCGCTGAGAAACATCCATAAGTTCACCCTCCATGTTAAAAACTCTTCGTCTGACTCTTCGAAAACAAGCAATAATATGTTTATAATATAATAATATATTAATATAATAATAATAATAATAATATCAACGTGGAGAAGACAAAGGAGATTGTTGTGGACTTCAGGAAGAGGGATGCACAACATGCCCCTCTGACCATCAACAGCACCGCAGTGGAGAGAGTAGACAGCACCAAGTTCCTGGGAGTGCACGTCTCAAAGGACCTGTCCTGGAGCAGGAACACTGCATCACTGGCCAAGAAGGCTCACCAGCGTCTCTACTTTCTCCGCAAGCTGAAAAGGGCTGGAGCTTCAACCCCCATCATGTGCACCTTCTACAGAGGTGCCATAGAAAGTGTCCTGACCAGCTGCATCACTGTGTGGTTTGGTGCATGTACTGCATCCTGCCGCAAGAGCCTCCAGCGCATCGTGAGAGCAGCTGAGAAGATCGTCGGCACCTCCTTCCCCTCACTGCAGGACTTACACAGCAACGCCTCACTCGGAAAGCCCTCTGCATGGCAGGTGATCCCACACACCCACTACACAGCTGCTTCAGACTGCTGCCATCAGGGAGGAGACTGAGGAGTCTCCAGGCTCGAACCAGCAGACTGAGAGACAGCTCTGTTCATCAGGCAGTCAGGATGCTAAACACTCTGCCTGCTCTGCCTCCCCTCCCATTTGAACTGCCTTAACACAAAAAACTTTCTCACACATTACCACACAACACAAAGATTTTAACACTGGACTCTGTGTCATCAAACGGGTTATTCACTAAACTCTCGGTCATGTGCTCATTCAGTTTGCACTACTTCTCATATTTGCACTAATGTTTGTATTACATTACTGCCTATAGTCATACTACTGTTTACATTCACTGTTTACATTTATTAATACTGTTTACATTTATTAATAATAATAATAATAATAATGAATTCAATTTATAACGCACTTTTCATTAATGAAAATCTCAAAGTGCTACAAGGAGCAACAGAATTAAATGTCAATAAAACAAATAATAAAACAATTAAAATCAATAACAATATCAGCTAAGATCAAAAGTAGAATCATGAGGAGGTAGAGTATGCTTGGTCGAAAAGAAAGGTCTTCAAGCCGCTCTTAAAGTCAACCACAGACTGTGGGGCTCTTAGACAGTCAGGAAGAGAGTTCCACAGGCGGGGGGCAGCCACACTGAAAGCCCGGTCTCCCATGGTCCTTAATTTGGTTCTCGGAATGTGAAGGAGATTGCTGTTCTGTGACCGCAGCGAGCGGGTGGATGAGTATGGAATAAGAATATCCTTCAGATAATCTGGTGAAGTTCCGTGTAAGCATTGATGTGTAATGAGAGCAGTTTTGTACTGAATTCTGTAGGCGACAGGAAGCCAATGAAGGTTATGGAGATATACTACTGTTTACATTTATTACTACTGTTTACATTTACACTACTTTTATATCTACACTACTGCTGCTACATATACAGTATTCTCTGACCAGCCTTATTTAAGGATGCCCAATGTGCCTTACTGCATATGCCACTTTGCCTCTATACCAACATCAACTACCTCATACATATACTGTGTACATTAACTCATATGAGAGAAACAAAATTTCAATTCTGTGTATGTCCTGTACATATTGCAGTTCTGACAATAAAGTTGACTTTGACTTTGACTTTTGACTTTGATATGCTGCTTTGCCACTCTTTGCAAATGTCAATGCTAGAACCTTCAGTTTATTTTATAGATATACTTTTTATACTTTTTTTATACTACTATGCAAAAACTCAGGACAGTATTACACTTTTATTATTTCATTTTATGCTTATGTTCATTAAATGTTTAGTGTTTTAGTGTTGGTGTAAATTTTCATACTTTTATACTACTATGCAAAAACTCAGGACAGTGTTACACTTTTACTATTTTATGCTTATGTTTATTAAATGTTTCAGTGTTTTAGTGTTTAAATGGTTACTGTTGCACCGAGGGACTGAGAGAAACGCACTTTCAATCCTGTGTATGTCCTGTACATATTGCAGTTCTGACAATAAAGTTGACTTTGACTTTGATAAGGCTGCAGAGTAACACACTGGCTGCTAACTGCTAACTCTCTAGCCAAGAGACTGAGGAGGATGCTTTTTTGTCACGGACCACATCCGGCGCTGACAGGATGTGGTCTGTTAGCAGTCGTCCGGTTGATTTAAGAGCCCGTAAATAAGTTTTTTCGTTTTTACTGATAGATAATTAGTTATTAGCGGTACTGCATTTTAAATAAAAATAGCGCAAATCCGCTTGTGAATTATAAAAGTTAGTCAATCCGCTGTAAAGCTAACAAATTGTTTAGGTCCGCTATAAGCGGATTAGCGCTTTAGCGCTCCCAAGCGGTCTGGCGCCCACCTTTGGTTATATCTTTAATACTTTGTCATGTAAGCCCTGATGCAAATTAACAAGACAACTTTTATAAATATGTTATATGTATATATATATATATATATATACAGCCATAAAATCCAAATGTCTGTTCAGTTGCACCAGCCTGATGTGAACATTGCAGGTAGGGGTGCGAATCTCGGTGTCTGGAGAATTGATTCGATTCCGATTTTTGGTGTCACGATTCGATTCTAAATCGATTTTTCTATTCAGAAACGATTTTTGATTCAGAAACAATTTTTCTATTAAAATGGTCATAAATTTAGTTTCAGTTTTGTAACTGACAAGCTGAAAAGAATAAACAACGATGTAAACAAATGGAACATTTATTTAAAACAATAATTTTAAAGTGAAAACATTAAACGACAATGTAAACAAATAGAACATTTATTTAAAACAATAATTTTAGGTTCCTTATTGTATCAAATTTTTTGCATCGTTTTATATTTATACCAAAAATAGGAACAAATAATACAGGAATGCATTCAATTCTGTAACTTAAATAACCAGTATTAGGTTAGCTTTTTGCTGTTACTTATAGAAGATTATTGTTTGAATTGATTGTTTGAACTTGTTTTGTTTTTGAAAAAAGGGGCAGATAAAATAAGATTTCTTCTTCTTTCTGCCACCTTTCATTTTATGTATTCTTTCATATACTATGAGATATGGTTTTATTTTCTTTATCTTTTGGGTTTTAATGTAAAAAAAAAAAAATATATAGATTTTGGGGCTTTTAGAATTAATTCTGAATCGCCAGGACTAAGAATCTAGATTATTATAGAAAATTGATTTTTTTTTTTTTTCCCCTGCACCCCAGGATCGCTGTAAGAGCAAGCCTCATGTGGCCATTCTACAGCCTGATTTATGAGTTGGCTTAACTTTTCCTGATGGTTACTACACAAGTACCTCTCACAGTATTTGCAAATCAGGACAAAAAATCCGGGATAAACATGTTAGAAATGATCATTTAGTCTCTTTGATTAAATGCACTGCTAAATTTGAAATAAATGCTCTTTTATTAATTTTCCTGTAAAAAGTAATTGAAAAATAACTTTCTGTGAAAGATTGTGTATTTAAAACAGCCAAAGCCAGTGCAGTTGGTTTACAAACTGGACTGTCTCACAGGCCCAGTTTATAATATGCCGGGGACCATCAGCTCACCTGATGTGCCTCAGCACAAGCAGCTACATTAAAGGTTCAGTATGTAATTTCTGGAACACGCTGGAACTTAGGAAAATTTTGAACAGAGACACGTTTCTGGTCCCTCCCCCTCAGAGCCATATATGGCTCTGTTACCCTTGCTCTGCTGAAATTCAAATTCAAGCTCTGTTTTTATTGGCTGGTTACAAACTCTGTTTTTATTGGCTGGTTAACGGCGTGTCACTGTGGCTTTTTAGAAATGCTTTTAGAGAAGCAAGGGGACAATAGTTTTTTTCAGAGATTACTTGTCTAAAATCAGTATGTCAGGAGGTAGTGACAGAGTGAAGAAATATGTTAAAAATATATTGTTAGAAAAGTTACATACAGCTCCTTTAAACAGAATGATAGATACTGGCTTCGTGCTTAGTTTTCACCAACTTGAGCTTTGATCATAACACAGCAGGGAGCAATCTATGGAAGAACCACCAGATAAACTTGAAGCTTGTTAAACATCTGTGCATTTGGCTAAAATAGTAAACTATTCTCTGCTTCTCTTCTTCTACAACTTCTAAATATCCTCAAGTGTCTTGTTTCGGATTCATGTGTGCCGCTCTCTTTCAGTTTAATATTCATCCTCTGGATCGAGCACATTGAGCCAGCTGTAATATTTTCACAGATTTATGCCATCTATAAAGCTCACTCTGTTTCAAAACTTTTCCTTTCTCAGTTGCCTAGCAACCATCGTAATTCTTCTTCTTTTGTAGTGGATTATTTTCCCAACTCTGCTTTCTCTTTCTTTTGTTTTCCTAAGATTTGCATTTTTATTTACATTTACTCAAAATTGTGTAACTGGTGTAATTTATATTTACGGTAATTAAATTTTAACTAATTAATATTTTCCTAAATTGTTGGTGTGCTAAATATTGCAGTTTGGCGTTATTAATGCATGTTGAAGCAATGGCACCTAGGGCTGGGCGATATCTCGATATTTTTAAAATATCGCAATAATTTTTTTTGCATTATAAGTTGAGACTATCTCGATATAAACAATATAGTTTTATACTTGGAAATCCTGCCGTCTTCTTTCTCCCAGGGGCCCCCCCTCCTTCTCCCTCCTCAAACACAAACACACAGCCCTCAGCCGCGCTCCCCCTCCCCTTCCTGCTTCTACAGGTGGGCGTGCAGTAGAGGCCATAGAGATGACATGTTTAGCAGCAGTAAACACAGCAGCTGAGCGTGTGTGAAGCTACAGCTAGACGACAGACCTGACTCTTTACTTGAAGCACGGTTCAGAGTTTATTTAGCTGCGCTGTGTTGTGTGCCTTTTAGAGGAACAGAGAGAGGAGGCGCAACATTAATAAATCAGCAGTTTATCATATCGCTAAAGAAATGGTCCTTAGCCTAAGCCGGCTTGTTAGCGGCTAAGGACCGTATCTTTAGCAATATGATAAACTGCTGATTTATGAATGTTGTGCTTCCTCTCTCTGTTCCTCTAAAAGGCACACAGCACGGCTAAACGAGTTCTGAACCGTGGTTTATTTCTGTCAGACCTGCAGCTTCAAGGTTCCAAGTGGAGGCTCACTACCGCAGTTTCACACACACTGACTAATGTGAAGGCAGCGCAGCTGAATGGACTATACTTATATAGCGTCTTTCTATCTTATTTCAAGATACTCAAAGCTCTTTACAACACAATCTGTGCCTCATTTACCCATTCATACAGCACTCTTATAGATCGCTACAAAACTGATTGAACAAATCATTTTAAAGAGACTAATCAGTGTTTTAGGTCACATTCATACACTGATGGGGCACACATCAGAGGCAATGAGGGTTTCAGTGTCTTGCCCAGGAACACTTCAGCATGTGACTGCTGATGGAATCGAACCCCCAACTCTCCCATTGGAGGACGACTGCTCTAGCCTCTCAACCACAGCTGCCCCAGCTGAAGAGGATTATTGTAAATGTCTAAAAAAATAAACTATTTAATAGCCTATATGTAAATAATTTATTTTTTTAGGCATTTATTTTGTGCAGTTACAGCTGTTGATAAATGTGCCTGTGTGACAATTGGGACAAAACTTTGACTCAAATATAATTTTATTACTTTATGGAAAGAAAAAATATTGAGATATATATCGTATATCATGGTAAATGGTAAATGGAGCTTATTTATATAGCGCTTTCCAGCCCCCTTTGAGGGGCCCCAAAGCGCAATACCAACCATCCACCCATTCATACACACATTCATACACCGGTAGCGGCAGACTGCCATGCAAGGCGCTTTCCAGTCCTACCGGGAGCAACTCGGGGTTAAGTGTATACAGTATCATGATTTTAGTTTAAAAATTTTGAGATATTAATTTTGGTCCATATTGCACATTACAGCACTCAATACTTAGTTGGGGCTCCTTTTGCCTGGATTACTGCAGCAATGCATCGTGGCATGGAGACGATCAGTCTGTGGCACTGTTCAGGTGTTATGAGAGCCCATTGGATAGTGGACCAACACCAGCAGATGACATGGCACCCCAAACCATCTGGGGTTTGGGGTGCCAACCAACTGTGGAAACTTTACACTGGACCTCAAGCAACATGGATTCTGTGCCTCTCCTCTCTTCTTCCAGACTCTGGGACCTTGATTTCCAAAGGAAATGCAAAATTTACTTTAATCAGAGAACATAGCTTTGGACATGTCATCTGCTGGTGTTGGACCACTGTGTTTTCTGAGGTCAAAGGTCAATGCAGCCGTCTACCAGGAAGTTTTAGAGCACTTCATGCTTCCTGCTGTTGACCAACTTTATGGAGATGCAGATTTCATTTTCCAACAGAACTTGGCAGCTGCACACAGTGCCAAAGCTACCAGTAATTGGTTTAAGGACGATGGTATTCCTGTTCTTAACTGACCAGCAAACTCTCCTGACTTTAACCCCAAAGAAAATCTATGAGGTATTGTGAAGAAGAAGATGTGATATACCAGACCCAACAATTCAGAAGAGCTGAAGGCCACTATCAGAGCAACCTGGTCTTTTTGTTGTTAAATGAGGACAAACACTAATTTGCAGATTTGTCACAAAGAGACCACCATTGTTTCTGATGGACTGTGTGGGAAAGTGTCCCTCTGCTGTTCAGCCAAGATGTACTTCCGCCCCACCATCAAAGCTACAAAAAAACTGCCTGTCTGTTCGCTGACCCTCTGACACAAAAATCGGTCAATCTCCTTCCACAAGTTCTTTGACTATCTCCACAAGATTAATTTGAATATCTTCATAAGTTTTGCTGGAACAGTTTTAAAGATAGCTGTACTTTCCAACAGCCTCAGCCAGCTGATCCTCAGAGGAGCAGTATAAACAACACACCTACAAAGTGCCAACCAATCACACATTACAAGGCACATTCCCCTGCAAGAGAGATGTTCCGCCTGGAGCTTATGCACAAAACAAGTTCTCGTTAGCCGTGGGAGAACCAAAAGACAAAGTTTTGTCATGTAACTCTTA
Source organism: Garcialebias charrua (assembly GCA_038048925.1). NCBI lineage: Eukaryota > Metazoa > Chordata > Actinopteri > Cyprinodontiformes > Rivulidae > Garcialebias > Garcialebias charrua. The sequence continues at coordinate 12,429 of JBBPBX010031205.1, read as the reverse complement.
ACTAGAACAAATATTTTGATGTCTTACAGAGTATAAATCTGCCTTAAAGCTCCACTGACATGTTCTTTTAACTTTTCAAAAAATGGCACAACATATATAAATATTAAGATAGACCTCTGACCGTTTTTGCTAAAATAATGTTCAATGAATGAAATTTCCTCTCAAAATATTTTAAATTTAGCGCCGTTTTTTTAGACCGTAAATCCGGATTTTCCGGTCACGTGTCAGCAGAACCGATCTGACGTCACGTCCGATACTGAACTCTGCTCAAACCGTACATTGAATGGACAAAAATATAAACGCATCCGTCGAATTTAGCCAATTAAAACTACATTTTAGCGATTTGGCTTCAGTTTGGGGAAAAAAAAGTTATTTTGAGTGATGCACAACGAACGGAAAGGTTTATATTCTCCGTGTTGCTTCTGTAAGAGTTATCACGATAGCTCTGCTGCCATCTGGTGCTCAATGTGAAACCTCCCTTGAAAAAAAAAAGCAAAACGGAGAATATAAACCTTTCCGTTCGTTGTGCATCACTCAAAATAACTTTTTTTTCCCCAAACTGAAGCCAAATCGCTAAAATGTAGTTTTAATTGGCTAAATTCGACGGATGCGTTTATATTTTTGTCCATTCAATGTACGGTTTGAGCAGAGTTCAGTATCGGACGTGACGTCAGATCGGTTCTGCTGACACGTGACCGGAAAATCCGGATTTACGGTCTAAAAAAACGGCGCTAAATTTAAAATATTTTGAGAGGAAATTTCATTCATTGAACATTATTTTAGCAAAAACGGTCAGAGGTCTATCTTAATATTTATATATGTTGTGCCATTTTTTGAAAAGTTAAAAGAACATGTCAGTGGAGCTTTAAGGACCTAAATATGTTGCTCCACTATATCAAAATGTTATAAACTGTGTGTTTTGTGTGTGTTTGTGTGTATTGTTTGTGTTTATTATTAACCATTTAAGAATTTGGTTGCTTTTTGCTGGTCTAAGTTCCTATATTGACTGTAAAAATAGCTATAATTTTCTTACGTTATTCTTATTACAATGTATTAATTAATAGAATCCTATCAATCTTGAGGTGATATTATTAGCACTTACAGTATATATACCTGAAGCACAATAATTGTATAAACGTACATACTGCACCTTTACATATTGCACAACTGTGGCTAATGTAGACTCAGAGGAATAATCTATGAAGCCCTTTATCCAACATTGTTGTCTAATGATCTGTGTTTGCTGTGAGTGACTGACCTACCACAGTTGGATTTAATGTTTTAGGATCCTTCATCTGATTCTCAAAAAGACGACTCTTTAAAAACAACCTGATGCGGTCAGTTCTGTAACTGGACTCACACAGAGGGAAACAGTTTCATTAAATTCAGCTCATAATTACAGATCCTGTGCAATTACTGTCTGTCAGTTTAATCACATCTTTTCACATCATCAGAGTCAGAGTCAGAGAGTCTTTATTGTCATTTGCACCGCATGTGGTACATGAGATGAAAACGAGATTATGTACACGAGGTCCCAGTTACATCCAACAACAAATGAAAGAGAAAAACAGTAATAACATCTAGAACTAACTAAGAAAAACATCAACTAGTAATACACAGCAGCACGAACATGAGTTTGTATGAGCAGATGGTCACAGATGAATACAGCAACAAGAAAACAGATCAGCATCAGTATGATGTGATATTTTGCAGTGTTTATTTTTTATTTTATTTTTATTTATTCATGAGTCTAACAGCCTCAGGGTAGAAGCTGTTCCTCAGTCTAGTGGTTCTACACTTGATGCTCCTCAACCTCCGTCCTGAGGGGAGTGGGGCAAAGAGTGAGTGTGCTGGGTGAGTGAGGTCTTTCATGATGCAGGTGGCTCTTTTCCTGCATCTGGAGGTGTAAATGTCTGTGATTGTGGGGAGACTGACTCCAACAGACTTCTGTGCAGCCTTCACCACTCTCTGCAGAGCTTTCCTCTCTTCAACTGTGCAGCCTCCATGCCACACGTTGATGCTGGAGCACAGGATGCTCTCCACTGCACACCTGTCAGACCAGCTCGTCTCAGCCGTCTGAGGAAGTAGAGTCTCTGATGACCTTTCTTGATCAGGCTGGTGGTGTTGTTGCTCCAGCTGAGGTTATCATTCATGTGTACACCCAAGTATTTTATCATGGAGATATTGTGACGTTTATGTGTGTCCAAAAAGTCCCTTTCAGTTGTCAGGTGTGTCAGCAGTTTTTGATGTACGGTAATTGAGGCTGTAGAGTGAAAAGCAGATTTCAGAGGGCGTCTGGGAACAGACTGTGGACATGATGAGGGCCAGGTCTGAGCTGGAGAGCAGCTCTGCAGGGCTCTGGCTCCCACTGTGTTCTCACAGAGCCCCTTCTGGATGTAAACCTGCCACAGTGGCACAGAAATGGTTGGAGCTTTACTGTTCCCTCTGAGCCAGGCCCGCTGCCACCACTGTTCAACAATATACACATTTCTTAACTTGAATCAAACATGCCAACTTCCCGGACTCATAAAAAGTCCACAGAAATATATCTAATGTTTCTAACCATGTGGCGAAAAGTTTAAGCGCAACTATTGATTTACCTGCTGTATATAGCTCTTCAGATGGCCTCAGTTGGAGAAATGATCAATTCTGACTGGATTGGCAAGCTAAGAGTTCGAGCAGGCCAAGACCAACGTGACATTCTCCTGTCTCAAAAATTCATCACAGCTCATGCACTCTCTGTTTTGGGAAACTAACTTAAATAAACTTTATACAGCAATCAGTTTTATATTACACAGTTATTCAGGCAGAAATATTTTGATACTCTTGCTGGAGACAACCAAACTGCACTAGCACTTTGTGATTTTATATCTGTGAAAGGTGCTATATAAATAAAGTTTACTTACTTACTAGGAAGTGCTGCAGCTAGCTGCTGCTGTAAATTTTGCTTGCAAATAACCATATAATTCTAGGCAAATACTTATGTAAAATGAAAATGTCAGCGATGTGGAGGTCACTGTGAAGTAGCGTTTGCATGAACCACCATGGACCTTTCGAGACCAGAGTTATTTTAAGATGTCTGCAGTCTACTTTGGTCTTTGTAAGAAATTAAAAATTGTTTACATGTATACATTTTCACAGAATCCATCTTCAAACCATCTCAGAATAACCTTTTAAGTTGCATTCATACCAATTGGAACTATGACACTTTCTGACAGGGTTGTGCTGAAGAGTAGATGTTTTTAAATGTGCTTGTGAAACAGTCTTTTTACTTTTAGAATGTCTTATGTGGGAAAATCAGCCACTTGTTTATTTTTGTCTGTGTTTTTATTTATTAATTAATTTAGGTGCTGTCAGTAAACACAACTGTTCCTGACAAAGCCTAAAAATCCTTCTAAAAATGTGTTTATTTGGTCAGAATATTTTCAAATTTCCCCCTAACCTCACAGTAACGTTCTAAAAAAGTTAAGTCTGGTCCTCTGGACATTTAGACTTAACTTTTTTAGATTTTTCTACCTGGATTATTGAGCATGCATCACGAGATCACAGTAACATTGTTACCCTCAAAGTGTTCCTTTGAGGAAAAATCGACCGTATAGAAAATCCATTAGAAATGCATTTTCTGATCCCATAATTATCATATTATAAAATAATGCATTCCTTTTGGTAATGTATATTTTTTATTTATTTAAGCTCTATTTTTATACTATTGATTTTCATGTTAGCTTTTTACCTTAAAACCATCACTGTTCGGGCTAACCAGAAGCCATGGCTGACAGCAGAGGTTTACAGACTCCTGAGAGCCAGGAATGCTGCCTTCAAAGCGGGAGATCAGGTGGGCCTGAGGGCAGCCAGAAACAACCTGGACCGGGGCATCAGAAAGGCAAAGAAGCAGTATTCTGGGAAAATAGCTCACCGTTTCAAGGACAGCAGGGATACACGCAGTCTGTGGCAGGGAATACAGACCATCACAAACTACAAACCACCCCCCCAGACCTGTGACAGCTCAGCCTCTGCGCTGAATGAACTGAATGAGTTCTTTGCTCGGTTCGAGGCAAGTAACAGCACACCAGCACATAAACTCCCCCCCTCTCCTGATGGCCAGGTGCTGACGCTGTCCTCAGACAGCGTAAGGCGATCATTCATCAAGATTAACGCCCGGAAGGCCTCTGGTCCTGACAACATACCTGGTCGTGTGCTGAAGGACTGTGCAGGGGAACTCGCAGCGGTCTTCACGGACATCTTTAACATCTCACTGAGCCAGGCCATCGTCCCCACCTGTTTCAAAGCCACCACCATCATCCCTGTCCCAAAGAAGGCAACGCCCGCATGCCTCAATGACTATCGCCCAGTAGCACTCACCCCCATCCTGATGAAGTGCTTTGAACGGCTAGTCATGAAAAGCATCACATCTGTCCTCCCTGACTCCCTGGATCCCTTCCAATTTGCATACCGACCTAATCGCTCAACCGACGATGCCATCTCCTCTGCCCTTCACACAGCTCTCACACATCTGGACACGAAGGACTCCTATGTTAGAATGTTGTTCATCGACTTCAGCTCGGCATTTAACACCATCATCCCCCAACAGCTCATCCTTAAACTGGACAGTCTGGGGCTGAACACCTCAATGTGTAACTGGCTGCTAGACTTCCTGACCGGGAGACCACAGACAGTACGGATCGGGAGTAACACATCTAGCACCATCACATTGAACACAGGGGCCCCACAAGGATGTGTGCTGAGCCCCCTTCTATTCACCCTGCTAACACACGACTGCACACCATCGTACAGCTCCAACCACTTCATCAAGTTTGCGGACGACACAACAGTGGTAGGTCTCATCAGCAACAACGATGAGACGGACTACAGGAACGAGGTGAGCCGCCTGGCCTTGTGGTGCGGACACAACAATCTCACTCTCAACGTGGAGAAGACAAAGGAGATTGTTGTGGACTTCAGGAAGAGGGATGCCCAACATCCCCCTCTGACCATCAACAGCACCGCAGTGGAGAGAGTAGACAGCACCAAGTTCCTGGGAGTGCACGTCTCAAAGGACCTGTCCTGGAGCAGGAACACTGCAGCACTGGCAAAGAAGGCTCACCAGCGTCTCTACTTTCTCCGCAAGCTGAAAAGGGCTGGAGCTTCAACCCCCATCATGAGCACCTTCTACAGAGGTGCCATAGAAAGTGTCCTGACCAGCTGCATCACTGTGTGGTTTGGTGCATGTACTGCATCATGCCGCAAGAGCCTCCAGCGCATTGTGAGAGCAGCTGAGAAGATCGTGGGCACCTCCTTGCCCTCACTGCAGGACTTACACAGCAAACGCCTCAATCGGAAAGCCCACCGCATGGCAGGTGATCCCACACACCCACTACACAGCTGCTTCAGACTGCTGCCATCAGGGAGGAGACTGAGGAGTCTCCAGGCTCGAACCAGCAGACTGAGAGACAGCTCTGTTCATCAGGCAGTCAGAATGCTAAACACTCTGCCTGCTCTGCCTCCCCTCCCATTTGAACTGCCTTAACACTAAAACTTTCTCACATATTATCACTCAACACAAAGTTTTTAACACTAGACTCTGTGTCATCAAACGGGTTAATCACNATCAAAGCAACGTATGTGAATGCAGAAAATTAATTGCTTGGTTTTTATTTGTGAAAAATGTATCATTCTCGTGTGGTTCCAGGTATATGTTTGGTAAGGAGGTGGATGGCACAGCTTACGTCGTGTTTGGACTTATGCAAGGGGATACTAAAACTAGTTTTACAAGTTCTCTTCAGAGCGTCCTGGTGAGCACATACTACTCATATAACTATAGTAATCTGAAAGCTGATTTCTTGATTCCTTCTGAGTTTTGCATTTTATCTTTCTTCTGCAAGCAAAATTGGAAAATTGGACACTTACCTCATTTTTTATCTTTATTTCTGACAGCTCTCCATGAGTTTCAATTTAGATTTTTTTATTGTGTTGATTGATAAACTAAATAAAATTAAACAGTATATAAAATAATTAAAAATAAACTACCACTCTTTTGTATCTTTAGTGAAGTCTCAAGCCCAGGTAAATACATGTAGTTTAAGTTGCATCAAGAAAAGCATCTGCCATAAAGCACTTTTGCCTAAACAAATGTGAATTGGGCCAAACAACACCATACCACTTCAATCATGGCCAATGAAAACCACCAGTGTTTTTGACAAACAGGCTCTAAAAATTGTGCTTAGAAATTGTGTTACTGTTAGTCAAAGATTTCCAGGAGATAGAGGGAGAAAAGAAAAGTCGAGTGTAGGACTAAGGCTAGCAACTATAAGCTTAGGAACATGACAAGCAAATGTAGAGAGCTGGCTGACATGATGCAGATGGATTCTGTGTGCAAGAGACCAAGTAGAAGGGCAGCAAGGCTTGCAGCATACAGGCAGGCTTTAAGCTGGTTTACCATGGTGTGGAAAGGAAAGGAAATATAGTAAAGAGTGTTCCTAAAGGAGGCTGTCAGGTTGGGTAGTGTGTCTAAAGGTAGAAAGAGATGGACTAATGTTGAATGTTGTCAGTAGTTGCATTTCACAGGTTGGATATGAAGGAGAGGAGAAAGAGAAATTCTGGAAGAATCAAGATGAAAGGATAGTTCCCAGAAAGGAGAGAATGGTGATTGGAGTAGACCTGAATGGACATGTTGGTAAAAAAAAAAAAGAAGAAGAAGAGTCGAGGAAGTGATGAGAAGGTTTGGTAACAAGGAAAGGAACCATGAAGGTCAGATGGTGGTGAATATTGCCAAAAGGATGTGGATGGCTGTTGTCAGCACCTGTTTCCAAAAAATGTGACCCAATAGGGTGACCTATAGGAGTGGATGCAAGAGTTTGATTGTAGACTACATTCTGTGTTGGAGAGGTAATCTGAAGAAGATTGGGGTCTGTATATGCAGTTGTGGCAGTGGAGACAGTGGTCAGGCAGCATCAGATGGTGGTGTGTAGGTTGACTATTGTGGAGAAGAAGAGAACAAAGAGTAAAATCATTCAATAAGACCATATGTGGAAGTTAAAGAAGGAAGAATGTTGTGATGAGTTCAGAAAGGAGTTGTTAAAGGTTCTGGGTGGTAAGTAAGAGCTTTTTGATGAGACTACCACATCAGCAGTGATTAGAGACACAGGTAGGAAGGTACTTCGTGTGTCATATGGACAGGGAAAAGATTATAAAGAAAGTTAAGATGCTGAGAGGGTGGTAGCAAAGGCTAAACATAAGGCATATGATGGGTTGTACAAGAGGCTGGAGACTAAGGAGGAATTGTTTTGACTAAGATAGAGGGAGCAAGCTAAAAAAGAAAGTGAAGTAGTTTAGGCTTGTTAAAGCTAGAAATGTTAATGTCCTAACAAGCGAGAAGAGTGTGATGAGAAGAAGACTGGAGTACTTTGAGAAGTTAATGAATGAAGAGGATGAAAAGGAAAGGTGTAGGGGTCAAAGAAGCTTTGGACCACAACAAGAGAAAGATTGTCGAGAATGAAGTTGGGAACGCTTTAAAGTGAATGAAAGGGAAGTCAGTTGAACCTGATGTCATACAGTGGATGTATAGAAATGTCTAGGAGAAATGGCAATAAAATACTTGACTTGCTTACTCAATGGCATTTTGAGATGAGGAAAAAGCCTGGAATGGTGGAGAAGAGTGTTGGTGCCCATTTTTATGAACAAGAGTGTTGTACAGATTTGTAGCATCTACAGGTTGATAAGTCACACAGTAAGGACATGGGAAAGTGTTGTGCAAGCTAGACTTGGCCAAGAGGTATCTGTGATCAGCGGTATGGATTTATGATGAGAAAGAGCACAACTGATGCTGTCTTTGCTTTGAAGATGCTAATGGAAAATACAGAACGATCAGAAAGAACTTTGTGTATTTACGAAAAGCATATGACAGGGTACTGAGGGAGGAGCTTTGCTGTTGTATGTGGAAATCTGAAGTGGCAGAGGAATATGTTGGACTGGTATAACATGTATGACGACAGCAGGAAAGACGTGAAATTTGCTATAAGAATGACAGATAGCATCAAGTTGGAGGTGGGACTGTTTCAAAGATTGACTCTTAACCCCTTCTCGCTTGCTCTGATGATGGGCAGACCAACAGATGAGGTCAGATAGAATTCAATCGGCTATGTTTGCACATGACATTGTGATTTGTGTTGGGAGCAGGTGCAGCTTGGAGCTGCAGGTACCGTATTTTCCGGAATTTAGGTCGCGGCTTTTAATCATTTTTGCATGCCCTGCGACCTATATTCAGGTGTGACCTATTTATGGCTTTTTATAAAATAAGCTGATTTGTAATAATTTATTAACAAAAATTAAACTGAGACACACTCTTAATAATATCAGCTAACAAATATATTTTTTAGGTGTTTATCCTGCTAAAATTATTCATTTATTAAAGAAAAGTTCAGCTCAGACACATATTTGCTATAATTTTTATCAAACAAATAATTGTTTTTAAGTGTTAATCTTCTTAAAAGCCTTGCTGTGCGCTCCTGTGGCAGACATTTGCAGCAGAGCTAAACACGGTCCACAGAGAAACGGGAGTTGTGCATGAGACAAGTAAAATAAATAAATAAATAATTTAAATTAATTGATTTAAAATAAATAGATTTAAAATAACCATTCTGACAGACCATTGAGCAATAAATGTAAGTTTGACCAGAAACAAAGCATCCTGTTTGGCTTCATGATTTAGATCAGGGGTTCTCACACTTTTGGGGTTCAGGGACCCCTTACAGGGGAGAAAAAGTTTCATGGACCCCCTCATAACCGTCATGCTTATTAAATATTTTTCTTCAGTTTGTCTTTTTAATGCAATGGAAATATTTGTGTAGCATAAACTCTTAAGATTTGTTAATAATAATAATAATAGTGTTAATATAATTTTTGTACTTTTAAACAAGGGGTATTTTTCATTCGAGACACAATTAACAAAAAAATTAATTTCAACTTCCAAAAATTACAGTTTTGAGTAAATTAACCGCATCAAAAACTACTTTAAAAACTTTACCTATTCACAAAATGAACATCATAAATGTGTTGCCACTTCTTCAAATTATTACAGAAAACTCTTTACATAAAACTGAATAGAATCATAGCAGCAGTAGTCATACCAAGTACCGGTAGCATCTGTAAACTGATCGATGCTGGAACACAGATAGCGGGTGGGCCCACGGGGTGGTGTGGGGGTTCCTCTCCCAAAAAATTTTGAATGAAGTAGTTGTGATTTTCTGCATTTTTGTGTATTTTAATGAGCTGTTAAACATCTATGTGCTTGTAAAACAAACAAACAAAGAAAAATAAATATTATTTATTTATTTATTTTTACGTATCCCCAAGCACTGGCTCGCAGACCCCGGGGGTCCTGGGACCCCAGTTTGAGAACCACTGCCTTAAGGAACACATTATTTTAAATCTAAGGACCTTTCAAGACTTTAAGGGCCAGAATCTCACTGGTATACGATTGTTGGAGACCTTTTTGCCAATGCCTCCATCCATCCATCCATTATCTTTTACCCACTTCTTCCTTTTTGGTTTGCGAGGGTCACTGGTGCCCATGTCCAGCAGTCACTGTGCGAGAGGCGGGATACACACTGGACAGGTCACAAGTCCATCACAGGGACACATAGAGCCAAACGAGACAAACAACCGTTCACTCTCTCACACCTAGAGACAATGTAGAGTTACCAATCAGTCTAACATGCATGTTTTTGATCTGTGGGAGGAAACTGAAGTACCTGGAGAAAACCAGGGTAACCTGCTCACTGAGAGACAGCAGCTCTACCAACTGTCCCACCACGCTGCCCGCTAAAAGCATTCATCTGTAAAATAACTTGAAACACTCGCAGGATTCTCACTTTCCATGCATGAGTCGCAGAGGCTTGCTGTTTTGTTTCTTCCATCCACCCATCTTTATGCTCCACTTTTCCAAAACTTAAGCAACAATTTTTCTCTAAGTAGCCACAGAGTTGTTCTGAACCTCATTCAATTTAATTCTTGTAATTCTTAATTGCTGGAAGTGTATTTTGACACTCCTACATGGGAGCTCTATTATACATGTAACAAGGTTACACCTCTATACCTCCCTCACACATCAACAATATTACTCGGTCTGCCTATTTCCACCTCCGCAATATTAACCGTCTCCGTCCTTCTCTCACACCCCGCTCCACAGCCATCCTGGTGCACAGTCTTGTGACTTCCCGTATCGATTACTGCAACTCCCTTCTCTACGGCCTCCCTAACAAATCTCTCCACAAGTTACAGATGGTCCAGAACTCAGCTGCCCGTGTCATCATTCAAACACGTGGCACAACTGGTAGAGCTGCTGCCTCTCAGCTTGTTAGGCTGATTGGTGACTCTAAATTGACCCTAGGTGTGAGTGTGAGAGTGGATGGTTGTTTGGTGTGAGTGAGACAGGTCCCTCTTGTAAATGAGTCCCCGTGACTCAACGAGGCTAGCCTGTATAAATAAAGGTGGAATCACTCAAACCTCCTACTATAACCACATCACTCCTGTCCTGCAGCAGCTCCACTGGCTCCCGGTTAAATCACGCATCATCTTCAAAATTCTACTTCTCACGTTCAAAGCTATCCACAACCTTGCCCCTCCTTATCTATCTGACCTCCTACAAATCTCCATCCCATCACGCTCTCTCAGATCCTCCTCTTCGCTACATCTCCATGTACCCTCTGCCCGCCTCTCCACCATGGGGAGCAGGGCCTTCACCTGCTCTGCCCCTCACCTCTGGAACGCTCTACCGCCAGACCTTCGAAACACCACCTCCCTTTCTCTGTTCAAGACTGCCCTGAAAACACATCTCTTTAGACTAGCTTATCATTAACTTTACTAAATTTCAATTTGTCACTGATAATGTTTGAACTGTATTGGTTTGTTAAGTGTCCTTGGGTGTCCTGAAAGGCACTTTTAAATAAAATTATTATTATTATTATTATTATTATTATTATTATTATTATTATTATTATACTGTCCAGGTCCAACCAGGTTGGTGATAAAAAGTAATTATTAATAAAACTGGCTCATATCTGCCTTTCTTCATTTCAACAGTCTACTCCAGTAAATTAAATCATAAATGTGGGGACAGTTGCTAAGGTGGGGACAAAGCAGGTTGAGGCGGGTATGATGTAGGCCAGTGTTTTTCAACCTTTTTTGAACCAAGGCACAGTGTTTTCATTGAAAAAAATCACGAGGCACACCACCAACCAAAATTGTAAACAAAGATACTCTGTATCCGCCTACAGTATATTAAATATATAGTCATTCTTATCAAAGTGTCTTGAATAGGAATGAAATAAACACAAAAATGTGTTTTATCATATTTTATATTTCTTATTTCAAATTGCACTTAACATGTCTTGAAAAATACACCCCAACAGTACCACAACAATGTGGTCTTAAATTTAAAGGGTTGTAGAAAACTTCAAAGTGTTTTACAAACTAATTCTGTCCACAAGCATTCTGTTAGCCATTCTCTACATTTTACTTACTTAGTGTGAAATCTGTGCATGTTTGGATGAACACAAAGCTGATATTCTGGCAGGAATAGAAGAAAGACACACACGAAGCCCTTCCTCAACAGCTCTCAGTCTCTCTTTGTTTTTAGTTTTTTGCTAGCTAGATGAAATGCTGTCACTGCTACATGTCACGTTCATGCATCACTAATTCTCTTGTTTTAATGTGCAATGCTATGTACCATACTGCCATCTATCTAGTGATAAGGAAATTACATGATTACTCCGCTAGACACTACTACAACACTCAAAAATGGCATATTATTTGCAGATAATTGATTTGTTTTCAAAAAATCTTTTTAGACCAGTTAAGTGAACTTGGATAATTTCCACGGCACACCTGACGATCACTCGCGGCACACTAGTGTGCCACGGAACAGTGGTTGAAAAACACTGATGTAGGCAACATAGTTTTGCAAAACATGCACATAAAAAATAGGCTATGTATTTTTATTCTAAAATGGCCTTGCCAAATACAGCTGCATAGCTCGTTGGTTGCTTGATGGCAAACACTCAGAGTCTGGTGAGGCTGCTGGTAAACTTGCCAATTTTTTGTCACCAACGAGTTTCCAGTGGTTGGATCCCAGTAAGATATTGGCTTTAACAAGAGCAGGTTAATTAGATAAATTAAATTACTGAACAAAGTTTTTTAGTACAAGTGCAGCTTAAGAACCTTGATTCTTAGCTGAGAGATGGTGCCTCGAGCTACACTGTGAAAGATTCTTCTGACATGTTGCATAAAATGCAGTTTATAACTAACTTAATACCATTGATTACTAAAGAAATACAAGATGTCAATAGTCTGTTCTGAGGCTGCAATAACATGACAGTGGAGTTAGGAAGGCACTTTGGAACAAAATACTTGTAGTTTAGTGAAAACACTGCA
>JBBPBX010031204.1:0-34679 GCA_038048925.1 Garcialebias charrua | reverse complement strand
CCGGGTCTTAGGGACCTTTAGAAGGTTCAATGCTGAAGAACGAAGGGTGCGGGCTGGAGAATAGGGGATCAGCATTTCTGTGATGTACTGGGGGGCCTGTCCATTTAACGCTCTAAAAGTTAATACCAAAATTTTAAAATGAATTCTAAATTCAACAGGGAGCCAATGTAGATCATATAAAACCGGTGTGATGTGAGACCTTCTATTAGTTCCTGTTAAAAGCCTTGCAGCAGCGTTCTGGACCAACTGGACACGAGCGACAGCAGACTTATTAAAACAAGTAAAAAGGGAATTGCAGTAATCTAAACGAGAAGAGATAAAAACATGAATAATCATCTCCAGGTCAGATTTGGATAACATTCCCTCAGTTTACCCCTCCCTGGGCTGCCACCTTACCGTGGTGGAGGGGTTTGAGTGTCCCAATGATCCTAGGAGCTATGCTGTCAGGGGCTTTATGCCCCTAGTAGGGTCACCCAAGGCAGACAGGTCCTAGGTGAGGGACGAGACAAAGCGCAGCCCACAAGACCCCTTATGATGAATAATATAAATGGAAACAATGTTCCCTCGCCCGGACGCGGGTCACCGGGGCCCCACTCTGGAGCCAGGCCCGGAGGAGGGGCACGTTGGCGAGCGCCTGGTGGCCGGGCTTTCACCCATGGAGCTCGGCCGGGCACAGCCCGAAGAGGAGACGTGGGTCCCCCTTCCCATAGGCTCACCACCTGTGGGAGGGGCCAAAGGGGTCGGGTGCATTGTGGAATGGGTGGTGGCCGAGGGCGGGGACCCTGGCGGTCTGATCCTCGGCTACAGAAGCTGGCCATTGGGACATGGAATGTCACCTCTCTGGTGGGGAAGGAGCCTGAGCTAGTGTGTGAGGTTGAGAGGTTCCGGCTAGAAATAGTCGGACTCACCTCAACGCATGGCTCTGGCTCTGGAACCAGTTTCCTTGAGAGGGGTTGGACACTCTTCCACTCTGGAGTTGCCCCTGGTGAGAGGCGCCGAGCAGGAGTGGGCATACTTGTTGCCCCCCATCTTGGTGCCTGTACGTTGGGGTTCACCCCGGTGAACGAGAGGGTAGCCTCCCTTCGCCTACGTGTGGGGGGACGGGCTCTGACTGTTGTTTGTGCCTATGCGCCGAACGGCAGCGCAGATTACCCACCCTTTTTGGAGTCCTTGGAGGGGGTATTGGAGGGTGCGCCTCCTGGGGACTCCCTTGTTCTGCTGGGGGACTTCAACGCTCACGTGGGCAATGACAGTGAGACCTGGAGGGGTGTGGTTGGGAGGAACGGCCCCCCTGATCTGAACCCGAGTGGTGTTCTGTTGTTGGACTTCTGTGCTCGTCATGGATTGTCCATAACGAACACCATGTTCAGGCATAAGGGTGTCCATATGTGCTCTTGGCACCAGGACACCCTAGGTCGTAGTTCAATGATCGACTTTGTTGTCGTCTCATCTGATCTGCGGCCGCATGTCCTGGACACTCGGGTGAAGAGAGGGGCGGAGCTGTCAACTGACCACTACCTGGTGGTGAGTTGGCTCCGATGGTGGGGGAGGATGCCGGTCAGACCTGGCAGACCCAAACGTATTGTGAGGGTCTGCTGGGAACGTCTGGCAGAGTCTCCCGTAAGACGGAGCTTTAACTCCCACCTCCGGGAGAGCTTTGAACACGTTCCGAGGGAGGCGGGGGACATTGAGCCCGAGTGGGCCATGTTTCGCGCCTCTATTGTCGAGGCAGCTTATCGGAGTTGTGGCCGCAAGGTTGTTGGTGCCTGTCGTGGTGGCAACCCTCGAACCCGGTGGTGGACACCGGCGGTGAGGGATGCTGTCAAGCTGAAGAAGGAGTCCTATTGGGCCTTTTTGGCCTGTGGGACCCCGGAAGCAGCAGATAGGTACCGGCAGTCCAAGCGGCATGCGGCTCGGGTGGTTGCTGAGGCAAAAACTCGGGCGTGGGAGGAGTTCGGAGAGGCCATGGAGAATGACTTCCGTACGGCTTCGAGGCGATTCTGGTCCACCATCCGGCGTCTCAGGGGGGGAAAGCGGTACGCGACCAACACCATTTATGGTGGGGATGGCGTGCTGTTGACCTCAACTCGGGATGTTGTGAGTCGGTGGGCGGAATACTTCGAAGACCTCCTCAATCCTACTGGCACGTCTTCCACTGAGGAAGCGGAGCCTGGGGACTTTGGGTCGGGCTCTCCAATCTCTGGTGCTGAGGTCGCCGAGGTGGTTAAAAAGCTCCGCGGTGGCAAGGCTCCGGGGGTGGATGAGATTCGTCCTGAGTTCCTTAGGGCTCTGGATGTTGTGGGGTTGTGTTGGCTTACGCGACTCTGCAATATCGCGTGGACATCGGGGGCAGTTCCCTTGGATTGGCAGACTGGGGTGGTGGTTCCCCTATTCAAAAAGGGGGACCGTAGGGTGTGTTCCAACTATAGAGGGATCACACTCTTAAGCCTCCCTGGTAAGGTCTATTCAGGGGTTCTGGAGAGGAGGGTCCGTCGGATAGTCGAACCTCGGATTCAGGAGGAGCAGTGTGGTTTTCGTCCTGGTCGTGGAACACTAGACCAGCTCTACACCCTCAACAGGGTCCTGGAGGGTGCGTGGGAGTTTGCCCAACCAGTTTACATGTGCTTTGTGGACTTGGAAAAGGCATTCGACCGCGTCCCTCGGGGGGTTCTGTGGCGGGTACTCCGGGAGTATGGGGTAGAGGTGTCGTTTCTTTGCCCGAGCCCGACCCTACCCGAGCCCGACCCGACTTCGGGTCGGGCTCGGGCCATATTTTTGGTTTGATTGGCGGGCCGCGGGTCGGGCTCGGGCTTTGATGTGGTTTTTTTAATCATACAGCACAAACAAAACTAAATAAAAATGCACACAATATAAAATTGTTTTAATCTGCTTGTAAAGAATATAAGGCAGTAAGTTTATTGATGAGGAAATAATTAATAGAGTGAATTTAGATGGTGAAAACCGCAGCGCGCAGCCACTAAATTGGCAACTCAGCCAGAGAGCAGGCGCGCGGCGCGCGCCTGACAGCGTCTCCCCCGACATGCTGGACTTTTTAGTGACATTTCTCGAACCATTTTACCGTGCACAGAGAGAACTGGAGGGTGACAAATATCCCACCAACCTGGTTTGTCTCTGGAATGAGAAACTGAAGCAACACTGCCAGTCCTCACACAGACTCTCCGCAGCAGGTGTTTCTGCGCCGCAGACATGCAGAAGTGCTGGAGCGCAAAATTATTATCCACGACTTGCAGAGAGTTGCATTATTTCTGTGGCCTAACTTTAACGAGCTCAAAATTATGTCACCAGCTGACGTGCGTCAGGTGCACGCTCACGTCCGCACACTGCTCTCTGCGGCGGAACAAGTTGCCGCATTCCTGACATTCCTGAGCTTCAACAGCAAACTGCGAGCAGCGCGCTCACACCTCCTCCTCCTCCATCAAAACAAAGAAGAACAACATCAAGTTCTTTTGCTGAGTGGGAGAACGCAGTAAAAGCTTAACACTAGGAATACCAAACATATGTACTTGTACATATTTTACATATAGCTCCCATGGGAGACTGTAAAATGACAGATTGAGGAATTTGCATTCCATTAGGTTTGTGTGACCCCCTGGGGCTGAAGTCTTTTGTGTGCTCAAAACATCCCCCAGTAGCCAAAACAAAACATCTCCCCCATATTCCAACAACAACATTCTTTCTGCAGGTTGAAAGTGCAGCTTTTTACAACACAGACCAAACTTTTGGAGATGTTGATGACTCTTTGCAAATGTCAACGCTAGAAACTTCAGTTTATTTTATAGATATACGTTTTATACTTTTTATACTACTATGCAAAAACTCAGGACAGTATTACACTTTTATTATTTCATTTTATGCTTATGTTCATTGGGTGTTTGGTGTTTTAGGGGTGTTTGGTGTTTCAGTGTTGGTGTAAATTTTCATACTTTTATACTATTATGAAAAAACTCAGGACAGTGTTACACTTTTTTACTATTTTACTATTTTATGCTTATGTTTATTAAATGTTTTAGTGTTTAGTGTTTAGATGGTTACTGTTGCACCGAGGGACTGAGAGAAACGCAATTTCGGTCCTGTGTATGTCCTGTACATATTGCAGTTCTGACAATAAAGTTGACTTTGACTTTGACTTTGACTGCCTCTAAGCGAGCAGGTCCCCGGTTCAAATCCTGGTCCGGGGGCCTTTCTGGGTGGAGTTTGCATGTTCTCTCCGTGCATGCGTGGGTTTTCTCCGGGTGCTCCGGTTTCCTCCCACAGTCCAAAAACATGCATGTTAGGCTGATTGTTAACTCTAAATTGACCCTAGGTGTGAGTGAGACAGGTCCCTCTTGTAAATGAGTCCCCGTGGCTCAACGAGTCCAGCCTGTATAAATAAAGGTTGAATGAATGAATGAACAAACTGATATGGAGAGAACACAAATTCTGTAAGAATAAAAATACTAAATCTATTACAGTACTGTACAAAGTCAGAGACCCATTGAATGATAAAGCTCTGTATTTGTTGTATAACACAATCATTTTTCCACACTCAAAAGTATGAATGTTTACATGAAAACTGGAGTGAAACAACTTTATTCAATTTTATTTCACTCAGCATGTAGCTTGCAGATAGGCAGATAGGCAGCCGTGGCATAGTGGTAATGGCACTCGTCCACCGATCGGAAGGTTGGAGGTTCGAATCCCGTTTCCCCACACCATGTGTCGTTGTGTCCCTGGGCAAGACACTTAACCCCGAGTTTCTCCCGGTAGGACTGGATGGCGCCTTGCATGGCAGTCTGCCGCTACCGGTGTATGAATGTGTGTATGAATGGTTGGATGGTTGGTATTGTAAAGCGCTTTGGGGCCCCTCATAGGGGGCTGGAAAGCGCTATATAAATAAGCTCCATTTACCATTTGTCCTTCGTCCAGGAAGGACAAAGATGCCTTCCTGACAAAACCGCCGTTCACATAAAGCGCATGTGTCTCCGCGGAGAAACTTATGAACCGACACGGTCCATAGCAGGGTTTCCAGGCCGAAGGCCTGTAAGTCGATGTCCTCGTAAGTCGGGGACCACCTGTACAATCCCGCCGCCTTCAGATAAAAGTGACCAATGCAATCCCGCCTTGACCGTGGAATAGGTGATATTTAGTATTTTTATTCTTACAGAATTTGTGTTCTCTCCATATCAGTTTGTTCATTCATTCATTCAACCTTTATTTATACAGGCTGGACTCGTTGAGCCACGGGGACTCATTTACAAGAGGGACCTGTCTCACTCACACCTAGGGTCAATTTAGAGTTAACAATCAGCCTAACATGCATGTTTTTGGACTGTGGGAGGAAACCGGAGCACCCGGAGAAAACCCACGCATGCACGGAGAGAACATGCAAACTCCACCCAGAAAGGCCCCCGGACCAGGATTTGAACCGGGGACCTGCTCGCTTAGAGGCAGTCAAAGTCAAAGTCAAAGTCAACTTTATTGTCAGAACTGCAATATGTACAGGACATACACAGGACCGAAATTGCGTTTCTCTCAGTCCCTCGGTGCAACAGTAACCATCTAAACACTAAACACTAAAACATTTAATAAACATAAGCATAAAATAGTAAAATAGTAAAAAAGTGTAACACTGTCCTGAGTTCTCTGATGCATGCTCAATAATCCAGGTAGAAAAATCTAATAGGTGCAACACTGTGGGAGGGTGCTATTTATAAGACTGAGCTGAACACAGCAACTCAGACTGAGGAAGTCTTTCGGACGAAAGACGAAACGTTTCTACATTTTTTTTTTTGCTTTGTTTTGTTTTATTTTTTGAATGTCCAGAGGACCAGACTTAGCTTTTTTAGATTGTCCTGAGTTTTTTCATAATAGTATAAAAGTATGAAAATTTACACCAACACTGAAACACCAAACACCCCTAAAACACCAAACACCCAATGAACATAAGCATAAAATGAAATAATAAAAGTGTAATACTGTCCTGAGTTTTTGCATAGTAGTATAAAAAGTATAAAACGTATATCTATAAAATAAACTGAAGTTTCTAGCGTTGACATTTGCAAAGAGTCATCAACATCTCCAAAAGTTTGGTCTGTGTTGTAAAAAGCTGCACTTTCAACCTGCAGAAAGAATGTTGTTGTTGGAATATGGGGGAGATGTTTTGTTTTGGCTACTGGGGGATGTTTTGAGCACACAAAAGACTTCAGCCCCAGGGGGTCACACAAACCTAATTGAATGCAAATCCCTCAATCTGTAATTTGACAGGCTCTGGTAAGTGTAGTACTCATCTGAATATTCTGGTATTCCTAGTGTTAATCTGGTTAAAAATTCTATATTTTTTACGTTGGCTACCGGCTCCATTAATGTTCCATGTGACAAACCCTAAGGTACCCATACCTGTGCTAATGATAATATAGCTAAACCACACCCATTATCTGAAATATATAAGATAGTAATATATCCAGACAAAAACATATCCCTTAATGAATAACTATATATGATTTTTAAATAAAGTAATTGCTGTTTCTTTTGAAAATGAATCAGGGAAGTTTTCATTCATAAAGTAATTGTATGGATATACAAAGACGTGTGTGAACCCTTGTGCTTGTGCGCTGATAATTGTTGAGTTAGAAAAATATAGACAAGAAAACAAAGAGAAATGATATACATGGAAACATAATTCAGATAAGAAAAAACAACAAAAACACCCTCTTACCACATCAAGTGTCATCCCACCTTGTGTATCACCACTATCTGAGTGTGTCCCACCACCGAGCTGTGCTGAAAAAAAATTAAATATATCTGGTAAGTAATATTAACAAATACTATATTTAATAATATTAATCAATATTAGCAACCGATATAGTTCTTACCTTGATCATATGGCTAATAAAGCCAAGGAGTAGTTTCTGGATCTCTAAACAGCTGACCGTTTATATAGAGTTTATCCACGGAGATGTTAGCTCTTTCAATTTACCGATCGATCTACGTTCCCACCCTCATCTATGGTCATGAGCTTTGGGTTATGACCGAAAGAACAAGATCTCGGATACAAGCGGCTGAAATGAGTTTTCTCCGCAGGGTGGCTGGACTCTCCCTTAGAGATAGGGTGAGAAGCTCAGTCATCCGGGAGGGACTCGGAGTAGAGCCGCTGCTTCTCCACATCGAGAGGAGCCAGTTGAGGTGGCTCGGGCATCTGGTTAGGATGCCTCCTGGACGCCTCCCTGGTGAGGTGTTCCGGGCACGTCCCACCGGGAGGAGACCCAGAGGAAGACCCAGGACGCGCTGGAGGGACTATGTTTCTCGGCTGGCCTGGGAACGCCTTGGGATTCCCCCGGAGGAGCTGCTCCAAGTGGCTGGGGAGAGGGAAGTCTGGGCCTCCCTACTTAGGCTGCTACCCCCGCGACCCGACCCCGGATAAGCGGAAGAAGATGGATGGATGGATGGATGATGTTAGCTCTTATTCCTTCGCTTATATTTTTCTTTCTTATCGGGAATAGTACTTTCCTTCTGCTCAGGATTTCTGCAGGATATTGATCGTTCATACTAAAATGTGTCCCACGTAGTTCCCTACCTCGGCTTTTAACCTGTTCCTTTTGTTTATAATGTTCGAATTTAGCTATTATCGGGCGCGGTCTAGTGTTCCCAGGCCGTTTAGCACCGAGGCGGTGAACTCGATGAAAAGTAATTGCTTTAATGGTTTCACTCGGCAACTTTAGCTGTTTTTGAAAGAAGTCCCGAACCAAGGCCTCCGGATTTTCCTCCGCCCCCTCCGGAATCCCAGAGAAAATAACATTATCCCGCATACTTCTGGCTTGGATATCTAATACTGACTCTTTAAATTTTTTATTATCCCCGGAAAGTTGCAACATCTGATCTTTAAGCTGTCCAACTGTTACCTTTAGCTCAATGTTTTCATTAGCTAGAGATGCTACTTGTTCCTGGGTGAACTCCAGTGATTGTTTTAACCCCATTACTTCCTTCTGTAGTTCCTCTACTAACGCTAGCCGGGCGTCCAAGCTAGACAGCTTTTTATCAATTGACTCCAGAATCGTCACGAAGCCTGAATTATCCACCGAAGGTTCCGAAACGCTATCTGAGCTTCCCTCTCGGTACCGTTTAGCATTCGGCTTCGACTCGCCACCGCTACCGCTCGCGTTAGCCGAATCGCTACCCGCACCGGATGTTACATTAGGGTCGCTCATGACAAACCTTTCAAAATAATCGTCGATAAACAACTCAAGGCTCTCCGACGTTTCCACGTCCAGTTTGTGGAAATAATGGGGGGAGAAAAGATCGGTTATCAAATTTTTAATACCTTTTTAAATGATCTTACATTTAGTTATATAGTTTATTTAAATAAATATGGACTTACCAAAGCTTTATCATAATACTCACGCACAAGTATAGAGTTTTTCAGCAGCAGCTCATTCCCCACGTCCGCACCTCACAGAACCGGAACCGGAAGAAAATGTCCAAATTAAAATGACCATACCAATGGAACATGCCTGAGAAAATCCCTGAGATCTAATCCATTCAGCCAAAAGTCTGGGTTTTCGAGACATGAACCAAGCCATCATGTAAGGCAGGCAACCTGACCAGGTCCAGATTTGTTGCCGACATCTTCCTTTTGTGTTGATAGACCAGGAACCAGCCAAATCCAAAAAGCAGGAACCAGTTATCGTAAGATCCACAGATGACAGCAGAGATAGACACGTCATCAAGTCTTCCAAGTTGATGAGATATCCAGCTGTGTGCATGCCAACAGGGCAAATCGGCTCGCTTACAGCCTGTCTTCTCTTTGAAGAAATGTCATCAGTTGTGTTGAGGGACCAACTGACCAAATTGAAGTCCATAGTTGTGATTCTGAATATTTTGTAGAAGAGAGGCTCTCAGACAGTTTCACAGACAAGACAAAGCAAAAGCAAAGTGGAGACCAAGAGGATATGTCCGCCCTTGAGAAGAGCAAGTGTTGAAGTGAATCGAAAAAGTAAATCAGAAAAGAGCAAACGGGGACTCAAATCCTGTTAACTTTCATGTAACCTCTTGTCTTTTTAGAGTTTCTGCACGCACAGACAATGTTTTACTCTTTGCATACCTTCACCCATATTGCATTTACATTCATACACACAACAACATCATTAATAACACACTCAACATGCTACGGTGGTAAATTCAAATTTTAAGAGTCAGAGATTATTTATTGTCATTCGCACCACATGTGGCACATGTGATGAAACGAGATTATGTACACAAGGTCCCAGTTACATCCAACAACAAAATGTAAAAGAAAAACATTGATAAGATCTAAGATATGAACTAAGAAAAACATAAACTAAAAATACACTAAGCACTAATATCAGACAGTTCATGGCACACAAATACAATTCCCATAAACAAATTATGTCCTCCCCCACCCCCACCACTCCACCCCCAAACCCAAAAAAATGTAGCGAATGACAAGAAAGTATAGAGTAGAGTTAGTATTGATTCAGTTTGTCAGGATTATTATTATATATATATTTTTTTTCATTTATTCACTTTTTGTGGTTACTGGAGTGATTTATTGTTCCTAGTATGTCATTGTTGTTGTATTGTATTTCATTTTTTGGAGTGACAAGAACAGTAAAGAGAAATGGCACCTAAACAAAGATGGAAGAAAACGTCCAGGCAATGGAAAATGTGACATTTATTGTTTTTAACCAAATTACAAAAAAAAAAGAAAGAAAGAAAGAAAGAAATGTAGTGGACATGACCGTGCCCGCTCTGATACTTGAACTGTCCCAGTGACACCTTTTCACTGATACTCTCAGAAAAAGGACATTAACACTATTTTATTACATTATTTTGAATCAAAACACAATAAGTCATAAGAGACTCTCTTATTCCTCTTTTTGTGTTAATGAATAACCTTGTGTTACTTGTATAAGCATTATTGAATTCAATGTTTGTTAAGTCAAAGACTGTTTAATTCAAACTGTTTAATTCAAGTTGGAAATCCAATGTTATTTCAAAATAATGATCACTTCTTCATATGATGAATCAAACGTTGAAAGTGAATTAATGTCAGACTGAACTCGATCAGTTTTGTTAGAAGTTAGAACACAGTTTTAATCAGTTGTTTTATGAAGCTGGCTCCAGTCTAATCTGTTTCTCTGTCTTCATTCTAAATAACTTCTTCTCTGTTCTAAAAACTGATCTTCTCCTATCCGAGTGACCTTCATCCACTGGTTTGTTTGGACCAATCAGAGAAGAACAACAAGTCACTGATCACAGATCCTTCCTTAAAGTTCTAAGCTTTTGCTGGAACTGACGGAGTTTGCTGAGGACCTCAATGCCCTGATGAGGTTCCCCAAAGAGCTGAATGACCACCAGTCACACGCTAAGGACTCGTCATTCAGTTAAAAGATTTATAACATGCCTGTTATAAATCTATTTCAAGCCGTGAAAAGCTTCACTTTATTGACATTCTTTTAAGGAACGTCTTATCTTGAAAACAACACCAGGAGCTGCCGTTACTTTCGGTTCGAGTCAAGGCGCACGTCTGGAGACGCTGAGAACGGTAAACGAACTGACCAAACTGGACCGAGGGAGACTGACCATCTTCACGAGGTAAAAGTCGTCAAATGCTTTGCCAAGGGTACCAACGTGTAGCCGAGTTCAGCCGGAGAGCTGCCATGCTTCTGGTTAAACACATCAAGATAACTCCCTGACTCTTAACTTCTTTTCCTCCATTTCCTTCCTCCTAAACCTTTATCTTCCTAAGCCAGAAACTAAGTTAATGTACCTACAGAAATGAGTAAAATATCATCCTTCACTGTTCTGTTGTTCCTATATTTCATCTGTGCTGAAGTTAATTATAGGAAAAATAATCAACCAATCATGTACAAATGTGTGATGTAATTTACAATTATGTTAAATAAATGGTCCAGTCCTGCTGTGCCAACATAAGTTTAACGTTTCCTGTGAATTACATCTGGTCAAGGTATAGAATTATTGGTATTAAGCTGAAAAAGAGAGAACCCGTTTAATTAATGATGTATTTTTGTGTCAGTCTAAACCCTGCCAATTTATACATCTAAAATATAGGTAAGTCAGTAAACTGACCCCGTCCTATATTACTACATTGGTGGCCCGTGAACAGGTCTCTGAAAAGTTTAATATTTAATATTTCTGTACTTTGAATGTTGGCATAATTTTGTCCAAGTTTTAGACTCTGAAAACGATAGTTTTTTGGCTGGGAAAGTGTGTCAAGCTGCAGGAAACTGCTGGTTAATGTCACTTGTAGCTGAGGAATTGTCTTTACTCAACTTTTAAACGTGTGTTGAAGTTTTTGGGTTAAAATTTGATGTTGCTGTGTGGTTCTGGTTCTGGGTCGTTTGGACTCTTTGCTGACGTGTCACAGATAAAAGCGCATCTACGTTTGACCGCCGTGTCAAACTGGCCTAATAAGCTCAATTCATTACATCTGGAAAGTTGCTGTCGAGTGGTATCATTACATTTCAAGCAGGAATAATAGCATCTTGTAGTCTGAAGCTGTCGGATCGAGGTTCTGGTCCCGGTCCATTTAGCTCTGACGGGTTGCTGTACGGAAAAAGTCAGTGTTGGCAACATTTATCTTGCTATTTTTACTGGGCGCAGCTTGGTAAAACTGTTCTGATGTGAAACGATTCGTTCACGGAATTTTTGTGGTGAATTTTAGCGTTCTATGAGTTGAAAAAGAGTCTAGGTTTGATAAGCTATATGCTGACGCTACATTCATAACATCTGTTGTCATGCTGTGGTTGGTTCAAGGTGATCACGTGATACGCAGTTGATCGTCAATTTTCAGTTTTGTTCACACAATTCTGACAGATAGTCTGGTTTGTTTCGGTTCTAGGCATAAAATATCGTCAGAAACTGTTTAACCGCGGTGTTTTGAGATATTTAAAGGGGTTTTAGAGCGTTTAGACGTCGGAGAACTCAAACGTCCGACTGCACGCACGTCCCTAAATGCAACACGAACGACACGTCAACGGAAGTGACGTGACCCAGATAGAGAAAAAAAGGAAAAAGATCGTTTTTTTATGTATCTAAAAGTTCACAGAACTTGTTCTAAACATTTTAAACAAATCCATTCGTTTCTTAAATGAACGTTTGTTTAGGCGATTGTCACATCCAGGCTAAAACTCATCCAAAAAGTTGATTTTTCACCGTGTTCGTTTTCCAGCTAACGGAATTGGCGGTAGTCAACGTGGCCTTAGAGCCAACAGCGCCTTTATAGCGGCCAGAATGAGTAATTACAGTCACATTGTGGTAAATTTCAGCTTTGAAAACCTGCAATCTGCTGGTTTAAAAGTATGAGAACAAGAAACATTTACACAGAATAGATGCTAAACCCTCTGCATTTATTTTAAAACAACATCTTTTAAAGTTATTCTGTGCACTCCAGTTTATTTTAAATAAAAAATATTTAAAATAACAAACAAGAAATCCTATTTTCACTCCTGATAACTGTCAAAATACTGCAAAACAGTTTAGCCAAACTGCAATACATCTTTTTAAGGCATGATGGAGCAGCTTCCTGGGAACATTTTAGTGTGAATATTGCATTTATTTCAAATCTTTTAAAAAGTTTTTGAGTAAGTAAAACGAAAATCATGCTTGTGTTAGTTAGTAACTGTTGTTAAAAAATAAGTTATATTTAAAGTTAACACTGCTTGCATTTAACTTTTACAGGTTCATTAAGGGTAAGTCCTGAAAGAAGGTACCTATGAATAGAAATACTTATTACACGGTGAAACACTTATACCACACAGCTGGTTAGTTTGATTGACTCAATGCCACATTTAAAAGTGAAGATTTATTTGCACACATTAAAATACGAACTGTCTTATTGATTTCACAAAAATCAAAACAAAGATGGAAGTTCAAGAAGGTGCGCGTCCAAGGCTCATACAGTATGTGCCTCTAGTAGACTCATACATCACAGGGTACCAAGAGGGACCCCGAAGCCGAGGACCTGCTCCCCCTGCACCTCGCACAGAGAGAAAATCTCTCTCATTGTGTGGTGACTACTTAGCTGCCCGAAATGTCTTGCAGGAAAAAGATGAACATCCTTTGCATTTCTTTGACAGGATTTTCAAGGCGTATGCAGGCGACATAATGGAACCGGGACTTGAAGAGCAGACGCTTTTCAAATCTGTTTTCAGAAATAATCTAATCTCTGATATTAGATTCAAGTTGCCATTGTACACCTGGTGTCAATTAGAAGTAACATCTTTGGATGAAATTATACAGGGTGCTGTAACTGCTTTTGAGGCTCACATGCAAAGCAAAACACCCTCTGAGGTGTGCCCAGGTCAAAAGGTCGTATCCCAGTCGCTAAAAATAGAAGAGGTTCTCTCTCCTATAGAAAGCGAGAATAAACGCTGTCGTATCAAAGGCCCTCTGACTTCAGAAGAGAGGGAGAACATACGTCGGTTGTTGGAAGAGTTGGATAACGCAAGCAAGAATAAACAAGATTTTCAAACTGACAAACAACGAAAGGTTGGTGCCAGCTGGAACAGTGACTCAAAATGGTTTAAAGGGAGCCCCGCTCCTGGAGCACCTCAGATTGAAAAGTCTGAGACAAGCGATGAACCACAAAAGGTAGGTGTTGACTCTTTAAGAGACCCAAAATGGTTCAGATCGAACCAAGTGGGTGAAAACCAAGGTCTACCGGTGGGTGAACTTCAAAAGGAATTGAAGTATGAGGACCTAAACTCATGTAACAATGCGTGGTCCCAACAGAAGCCCCCGAGCCTCGGAACTGCACCTCCTGCGCCTCGAACAGAAAAGTTCGAGACGTGCAAAGTGTCACGAATGTCCCAGAAAAATGGCCCAACACCTCTATGCTCAGAAGAGACAGAGGAAGTAAGTAGTTTGTTAGTAGATTTGAATGTTACAGTGCTTGACCAACCTGATACAATGAGTGGCGTTACCATTGATAATGACACTATCAACATTGACCTACCTGGAGCAATGTGCAACACTATCTTTTACAAAAACTCAGAGCTCACAGTTAACATTAATAACATTAACACAGATGCCTCAGATGTTGAAAATAAAGATGCTGACAGCAAACAAAATGCTGACAGCCAACAAGATCCTGAAGGTCATGACACGGTCTGTCTAACAGACGGTACCGCAGAAGGCACGGATGACTCCTCAACCGAGAACACTAGCCCGGTAAGTGAACCTTCAAATAGAGATGAGGCAGAAGAGTCCCAACAGTTGGACCCAACCCTGGCCCAACATGAGAACATCCTCTGCGAGCTGGAACAATCAGCACTCACTGAACACTACCTACCACAGGTAGAAGAAGGTGTGGAGATCCACGGATCCCACACCGAAGACGCTGTTCTGTCCTCTGGGATAGATAAATCGGCAATCAGCCAAGCTTTCGAGGAAACCTTGGTTCAAGAGCATTTGAGTCTAGAACTAATCAGAAATGACATAGTTTCTACAGACTCAAAGAGCCCCTCTTCAGACAAAGGGGGGGCAAGCACACACAACGACAGTGACCCGTCGCAGTCTGAACAATCAGACACACCTGCGACTGCGCCGACAGTTGTGACATACCTGAATTACACAGAGAGAGGTAAACGTAAGAAGAAACGTTGGCCGAAACCTAAAAGGTTCCTGTGTACTGTCTACTCTCAGCTGCGAAAACAGCTTAAACTAAACATTGGCATCCTAACTTGTGCCCATGGACGGACGTCCTCACCTGTGTTCGTGGTCCCCCATGACCTCAGGGGGGTGATGTTAGGTCATGCCCAAGACAAAGACAAAGATTTCAATAACCCCACAAACAACAAAGATCTTGCAAACTCACAGACTTCATGGGAAATTAAGGTCGTCCAAGCACAGGATAGTAAATAAACTAAACAGTTTAAACTATACTAGTTGCGAAAAGAAACCGTTCCAACTAGAACTTAGAAACGCTAAGTCTAAAAACCCACAACAAAAAACTAACCTTAACAACCATTTAAATCTGCAGGATTTAATTGACATCGGTTATAAAGCTAAGACCTGTTTTTATTGTGTGATACACGTTGGAATCTGACGACAGGAGTGAGTTGAAGCAGTGAAACGTTGTTTTCTAGTTGCTTAGTTGCTACTTTTGTTGTTATTGAAGCTTGATATTGTTTTCTGAACACTCCCAGCCAAAAGAGGTTTTTATTAATGATAAGTTGAAGACTTAAATGGATTTAACTATGCCAACATGCAGTTTTCATTTTGTTAAACCTCAGTAATTGAAGTGTCATTGTAGATTAATGCTACTTAAGGTACTATAATCTACACTGATCTCACAATTTCTAATTTGAACCGATTCGATCGATTCTATTCTAGATCATTATTCATTTTGATGAGTCTCGCCATAGACTTCAAAATTTATAGGGAATATCAAATCCTACGTCGTCGTCTTAAAGGACAACAGACATTTAGACCAAACTATATTTTCTTTTCTATTTTAGTTTAACTTTAAGCTAAGTTATGAATGGAGGAATAGTTTGGAAGAAGAGGCCTTCGTTACAGAAGCCCTCCTGAACCATCTATAGACGTAGATCCCTATATTTAACTTTGATGCATGATCCACCCCTTAATTGGTAGTTATAGCTGATCTAAACCATGATAGCTTACATACCAGGTGCATATAGGTAAGGCTAATGTAAAATCCCAATCATAAGCCCACCTAAAACCACATAATTGCATGACACATAGAACCAGAGTGGCACGGACTGGAAACCAACCAGCCTTCAACCTTCGATGTGGGGACCTGCTACTTCAACGTTGGTCTTCAACCTTCATCCAAGGGTCGCCTCCTCTGCGTCAATCGAGGGATCCCCTCTACATGCTGATTATAAAAACAATTGTTGCTGATGAAATCACCAACTCTAATCGATATGGAATTACTGCTGTGGAATTACCGCTGTGGATTATAAGACTTTGTTTTCCAAAGGATCACAGACTTTGTTTTCCAAGAGTTAACAGACTCAGTTTTCCGAGGGATTAAAAGCTTACCGCAATGGGATTACCTACGAACAGTATGGAATTTCCAAAAACTTTATGGGATTATAATTTTTGATTTTTTTCCACTTGCTGGATTACTTCAAGATCAGAGACAGTTCAAGGTTTCCTTTCGTGTTGGACCCCATCCCCAAGGACTGGCGATGACTTCCAAAAGGGGGGAGATGTAGTGGACATGACCATGCCCGCTCTGATACTTGAACTGTCCCAGTGACACCTTTTCACTGATACTCTCAGAAAAAGGACATTAACACTATTTTATTACATTATTTTGAATCAAAACACAATAAGTCATAAGAGACTCTCTTATTCCTCTTTTTGTGTTAATGAATAACCTTGTGTTACTTGTATAAGCATTATTGAATTCAATGTTTGTTAAGTCAAAGACTGTTTAATTCAAACTGTTTAATTCAAGTTGGAAATCCAATGTTATTTCAAAATAATGATCACTTCTTCATATGATGAATCAAACGTTGAAAGTGAATTAATGTCAGACTGAACTCGATCAGTTTTGTTAGAAGTTAGAACACAGTTTTAATCAGTTGTTTTATGAAGCTGGCTCCAGTCTAATCTGTTTCTCTGTCTTCATTCTAAATAACTTCTTCTCTGTTCTAAAAACTGATCTTCTCCTATCCGAGCGACCTTCATCCACTGGTTTGTTTGGACCAATCAGAGAAGAACAACAAGTCACTGATCACCAGGGGCGTAACTTTAGGTCTAACATTGGGGGGGTTGTGATTAACAATAAACACGAAAAAATTGTCCACTATACGCTTCAGTGTTTAATACGCGTCATCTCTTCTTCTTCTTCTTCTTCGATGGTGTTTACTGGCAGTTTACAAACTCAGTGCATTACCGCCATCAACCGGACGGAGATGTAATTCAAGAGTCTACTTTCAACAAAAAATAAATAAATTAATTAATTAATTAATTAATTAAAATAAAATTAAATCCTTTCAGCTAATTTTGTAACTTTCAAATATTTAACAAATGCTTTAGTTATAACCTGTGACTGATTTTTCTTCAATAAAGTAACCATTGTCACCGAACTCCCCATTACCCTTTCCAGTGCCTTCCTCTCTTTATTATATTTCTTACAATAAATCAACACATGTTCCACTCCTTCCAGTACCCCACAATTAGAGCAGTCACCTGATGGATGTTTTCCTATTATCTTTAGACCACTATTTAATGTAGTGTGCCCAATCCTCAACTTAATCCATACTTCCTCTCTCCTAGACATTAAACTACTATCGTCACTTAGGAGTACCTCCTTCTGTATGTTATGTAAATGTCTTCCTCTTTCCTCTAAATCCCACCTCTCCTGCCACATATCATTTATTTTATCTTTAACAATTATTTTTATTTCTGCTTTACTTAATGGGACATCATATTCAATTTCTCTTGCTGTATACGCGTCATCTCCACGCGACGCGTCAGCTTTGTCCTGATCAAGATGGCGGCGACAGGACCCAGCTAGTACGAAGAACTTCACAAAGAAACACGGTAAAAACAATTATTTCTTTGCGAGAAAAAATATATTACTAAGCTGACTTTATAGAAGACGTGTTCTTGAGTTTAACTAAATGTTCAAATCGGCTGGATTTAAAAAAAAAAGTTCGCTGATTTTTATGCAGGCGCCAGGCGGGTCAAACCGGACGCTTTCTTTCTTTAAATTTAGCTAAATAAACGCTTAAAAATATACAGTATTTCTTCGCTGACTTATGGGTGATAGTAGACGTACTCCTGAGTTTGACGAAATGTTCAAATCAGCTGGATTTTAAAAAAAAAAGTTCGCTGAATTTTATGCAGGCGCCAGGCGGGTCAAACCGGAGCTTTGTTTCTTTAAATTTAGTTAAATAAACGCTTAAAAAATATATTTCTTACCTCACTACAGCAGATGGGCTCCTGAGCTGAACCAAATGTGAAATCAGCTTGATTTAAAAATCCGCGGTGTGGTTTATGAGTGGTATCTTGCAAACAAAAACAGCGAACCTCACAGCTAATAGCAGCTACATCCATAGCAAGGGGCGGGCAGCGACAGAGTCAGTCCGACCAAAGGAGGCCTTTTTCGAACACATGCATGTAGAAACTTCTGGGCAACTTCATGAGCAGCTCCGTGACTCACGTGACTTCCTGTAGCCGGTGAGATGGGTGATACCAAATTATTTGCAGGGGAGGGGGTCAGTCCTCAGGGAGTTTGTTAAAAACATGCAGCAATTTTACTAAAAAATTTGAATGAATAAAGAAAATCAATTATTGATGTAAGATATGTATAATGACGAAATGATTTCATTTTATTGGGGGGGTTAAATGACCGGATCAAATTATTGGGGGGGTCAAAACCCCCCTAACCCCCGTGTAAATTACGCCTATGCTGATCACAGATCCTTCCTTAAAGTTCTAAGCTGTTGCTGGAACTGACGGAGTTTGCTGAGGACCTCAATGCCCTGATGAGGTTCCCCAAAGAGCTGAATGACCACCAGTCACACGCTAAGGACTCGTCATTCAGTTAAAAGATTTATAACATGCCTGTTATAAATCTATTTCAAGCCGTGAAAAGCTTCACTTTATTGACATTCTTTTAAGGAACGTCTTATCTTGAAAACAACACCAGGAGCTGCCGTTACTTTCGGTTCGAGTCAAGGCGCACGTCTGGAGACGCTGAGAACGGTAAACGAACTGACCAAACTGGACCGAGGGAGACTGACCATCTTCACGAGGTAAAAGTCGTCAAATGCTTTGCCAAGGGTACCAACGTGTAGCCGAGTTCAGCCGGAGAGCTGCCATGCTTCTGGTTAAACACATCAAGATAACTCCCTGACTCTTAACTTTTTTTCCTCCATTTTCTTCCTCCTAAACCTTTATCTTCCTAAGCCAGAAACTAAGTTAATGTACCTACAGAAATGAGTAAAATATCATCCTTCACTGTTCTGTTGTTCCTATATTTCATCTGTGCTGAAGTTAATTATAGGAAAAATAATCAACCAATCATGTACAAATGTGTGATGTAATTTACAATTATGTTAAATAAATGGTCCAGTCCTGCTGTGCCAACATAAGTTTAACGTTTCCTGTGAATTACATCTGGTCAAGGTATAGAATTATTGGTATTGAACTGAAAAAGAGAGAACCCGTTTAATTAATGATGTATTTTTGTGTCAGTCTAAACCCTGCCAATTTATACATCTAAAATATAGGTAAGTCAGTAAACTGACCCCGTCCTATATTACTACAGAAAGAAAGAAAGAAAGAAAGAAAGAAAGAAAGAAAGAAAGAAAGAAAGAAAGAAAGAAAGAAAGAAAGAAAGAAAGAAAGAAAGAAAGAAAAAAGCAGCCAGCATGTAGCATGTTTTAAGTTTTTTTTAATTATTTTATTTTTTTAAAGCGGATGTGGAAAAACTGGAAAGAAGAAAATAGAATTCCTATAATTTGTATGACAAAAAAAAACACACACAAAAACTAATACATTTCTAAAGGGTGTCAGTGAGTGCATGTCTCCCATCTGAAATCAGATGCCAATGCAAGAAAGGTTGTAGGGCTCTGAGGGGGGTGGTGATCACTTTAAATCTTCTTCTACTGGATTTCTGACAGCTACCACCCACATGCACATATTGTATATTTTCCTCCGACCTGCATGTGCAAAATTTCAGACAGTTCTGCTCCTTGCCAGCTCTGTTGTATACAAACTTTTCATAGAATAGTTCTGTTCATTTCATACTTTTTCCACAACAGAGAAAATTATCCAAGTGAGAGTTTCATGCACTTCTGTGTTTATACTTGTACATTAAAGTTTTGATTTAATGTCCTTCCCAACATACTGTAATTTGTTGACTGGAGCCAAGTGCACACCCTCAGCAGCTTTTTTTTATTTTTTTATTTTTTATGTTTGCATTTCTCATCTCACAGAAAAGAATTAAACATAAACTAAGTTGGGCAAAATATTAGCCATAAAGCTGATACTGAAGACAGAGGGGCTGAGCTTATGTGACAATAAAAACATGTTTCTTCTTGTAAATCCCCTGACTCATGGTCAAAGCTTGGTTTGTCATCAATAAAACTGGTAGGTTCTTTGTGACCATTATAATCCTCCACAGCGTTGCTCTTAAGGAAACTGTCATGTAAAATTAATCTACACATCTTCATAAAAATAAAATCTTCAAAACGTTATGAAGAAAATAAATTACAAGGAGGACTATTTGTCCTGTGTCAAACTGTGTTGTCAAAATATGTAGGCTCTCCATCATTTGCAAGGTTGTAGTGGTTTGCTAAACTAATTTCATCTCACTATTCATTTATTCATCCATCCATCCATCCATCAACTTTCTGTGCTATTCTTGGTCTCTATTGATTCAAAGAGGCCACACATCCAGGAGACAAACCCAGGAATTGTTTTTTTTTTCCCCAAAGACATCCTCCAGCACTTCTTGGGTGACCCAAATGTACTTTAGACTAGAGAGGATACATTTACTCAGCAAGTTCTAGGTCTTCCACGTGGTCCCCGCAAGTGCAACTTAGCTGGAAAACATCCAGAGGAAGACGTCCAAGAGGCATCCTAATCAGCTGCCTGAACTACCTCAGCTGACTCATTTTGATGGGGTGGAGCAGCAGCTTCTCTCTGAGCTACAGACTCTTTTAGAATGTCGACATTATAGGAAATGTGTTAATTTATTTCATAAACTTCTTGTAAGATGTCATAATATGTCAGTTAGGGGTATAAGTTAATGAACCATCACAAGTATGACATGTGAGTGGAATAGGAGTGTTTCAATGCAGCCTTATTTAAATTTAATCCTGTTCAGGTCGACAGGAGGACGTTCTTGGCATTTCTTTAGAAGCAATTTGCTGTACTCAGCTAACGCCTGCTGAGAACCTTCTGAGATAGCAGCCTATATAACGTCGAAGAAACGATCACAGTTTTCATGTCATGTGTTGAAGCTGAACTCTGTATGGCAGCTCAAGCTCACTGTCTCAGAGAGAGTAAAACGCTTCACTTGAATACCTGCCAGATACAATATATCAGCTTTGTAAAATAAATATATCAAAGAATATCTTGCCTGATTACCATGCTGCTCAATGCACATTTAGTCAAAACCATTCATCTTCTTGTTTAAAGTCTTGAAGTCTTGAAAGGTAAATGTTTTGCATGAGCTACCTAACTGAAATACTTCAAATCAATCTGGAACGTGAACATTGCAAAATAAAAGAGCTGTGTGTATTCATTTATCACAAGCTGACAGCAGGGTAGTATGTTACTTAAATATCTGACAGGTTGTTTGAATAAAGACCAAGCATGCTGTTGCTCGCTACTTTTGTAGAGGCAGGGCAGCCGACTCGGGACCCGAAGATCCTGGGTTCGATCCCCAGTCATTGCACACCTCATGGTGTCTCTGAGCAGGACACATTATCCCCAGTTGCTCCCCAGGCGCTTTCCACAGCTTCCCACTGCTCCACCTGGTGGTGGATGGGTTAAATGCAAAGAGCCAATTTCACCACTGTATGGGAATTGAGAACATAAAATGATGACAATACATGCACATTATTACTAAGGCTAATGAATTAGAATTAATTAATCTCGTGTTGAAGAATAATTGTCATTTTGGTCAAACAGAAAACATTAAGCACAATCTCATGACATTTTGCCACATTTTGCACGGTGTGCTCACATTTGGAGTCAGTGTTGTGAATGACTTTCAGCTATTAACAATTCAAAGCAATTCTCAATTTTTTTTAAAAACCCTACTGAATTTCTATCAGATCTGCAGGGTTCATGACACCAGAGCAAGGAACAGAGAAGAATCAGACTCAGGCTTGGAAGGCAAAAAGATGAGGTTTATTTACAAGTGATTCAGGGGAATACATGTACAGGACTCTGTGAAGGAGCTGAAAAGGAGGGATCACAGGTAAGCAGATAGGTTCCAAGGTGGTTTAGGTCTAATAACTCTGAAAGATAAGTACTTAATAACAAACTATCTTTAAACCTTTGATTTGTTGCAACCATTTTTGTTTTTATAAGGTCAGGTAGCTGTGGCAGCCATCTTAAATCAGGTTGAATCCATTATTTGTAGATGTCAACACTGTGATTACTTTTTCAAAACTGTATTGAATTGTTCAGTGTTTAAAAAAACATTTAGTTACAAGACACTACAAAAATGTACATTTGTTTAAATTGCTTTGCAGCGACAGCTAATTAAAATTTTGTTGACTTTAAAAGTTTATCAGCTATAGATGGCAACCCAACTATTATTTTTTCAAAGCGTCTTAAAATTCTTTCAGTAATGCATGATATATTTTGCTAACAAGACAGACCAACTAATAACAATAAATAATAATATATATGGGCAAAATATATTTGCTCTACTATTCTCTTCTTGGCATCAATTAATGGCTAAGAAACATGTAATTAAAGCATAATATAAATGCATAAACATAATGAATTTGATGAGACAAACTCAAACTTCACTAGTGAAAAGTAGAAACTGCAGCAAAATTCGTATCAACAATCATATGACATCAAATAAAAATGAACAATTTAAATTAATAGTCTGTGTTGTACATCTCAGCTAGTGTGAACACACAAGTTCTGGACATGTTATGAACAAAACACCATCCGCAGTGATGCACAATTACACTCATGGAATGTAAAAAGCATTTTGCAGATAAGCTGCAGCACCCATTTCAGGTTGCATATCAATTCCTCCACTGTGAGTGGCGTTAACACGGTGGTGTACTGACTGAGTGGACACCTGCCATCCACAGCTGAATCTGCACTCTGCAGCTTAAAGTCTTTATCTCTGACTCTGCCTTTAATATTTAGCAGCTTGGAGCTGTTAGTTTACAACCCCTCATCCAGTTAAACCCATAAAGCAAACCAATCAAAAACCCAGTACAACCCTAAAGCTTAGAGAAATCCATTGGCTTTGCAGAGGCTATTGATCTCATCCTGCAGAGCTAAAGCCTTTCCATGGTTCAGAGACTTCACGAGAAACATCAACATGCATTTAATGTATTCAGTGTAACATGATATAAATGGAAAATAGTTATGTCTTTCAGAAGTGTAAATAACCTGCCAATTTTAATCCAATGAAGGATCACAGAATTTAGAGCAAGCAATTAATCATCTTGGTATATTTATTTATTTTTTAAACATCAGCTTCAGTTCTGCGAGTTATATGAATGGCCTTTTTTTTTCTATTCTAAAAACACAAAATTGGAATAGCTGAAAGTGTGCTGTGCTCCTATTCACAGTGGCTTTTGTGGCAAATACCCATTTGCATGAAATTAATATGTGGATAGAGGAAGCAAATGGCTGAGCACTCAGCTTAAACTCATTAGCAAGCCCAGCAGGGGCATTTGTTCCCCCGCTATCAAGGAATTCTGGGCTGCTTTTCATTATGTATTCGCTCTTAATGCCTCAAGTCTCTATTTGGTTGGATAAGAGCATTGAACTGCTGGAGATAGACTGCAGACAAAAAATGGCACAGCCTTGAGCAACATGCTGAAGTGTTATGTACATTTCAACTTGCTTTGTTTCTGAACAGTGACAAATGTGAGTAAGAGCTGTAATTATTTTAAGATTTATATATTTTTTGGTATTGAAGATTTTTTAAAATACCTTTTAAGTTTACAGACGTAAATGCAGATTTGCTAGGCTATGTCCATTCAATAGCTCATCTAAATGTGCCTATTTTTACTTCTGAAAATTATAATTTAAGAGTTTATGGAAACCTGAGCTGCCTCGCTGCACCTTTTAGGGAACATCAATGTGTAAATGGATCTCAAATGTAGTTTGACAAATATCTTGGCAGGCTGCCCCTTCACGTTCCCAACACATTCCTGTAAGCACAATGTCAGAGTGAAAAAAAGGCAAAGTGATAGACAAAGACAACATCTCCTCACTGGCTGTGATACTCTGAGCGATCGATCAAGGGCAACATAGCCAGCATTTGATTTTGGCGGCACTTTTGTGGGCCGATCAATATTTATCTGCTTATGATGCTTTAAAAAAATTCTATTTTAACTTTTGGATTTTGTGGCCAAGGTCACACTGCATCCACTTTAGCAGTTATGTTCACTTGCACTAATCACATTGCGTTTAGGCTGTCTCCTGAATGTTTAACTGCTGTAGTTCATTGTGGCTAAATGAAAAAAAGTTTAATGGAGTGTATCCTGAAAGTTCTTTCAAATACCTCTTTAATGGGGCAGTAAAAAGAAGTCAGTGGTTGGTCATAAAAGCTATATTTGGTGCATACAATGATCTTCGTCCCACCTGTGCTAAAAAAAATAGTACAGTTTTAAGGCTCATTTTGGAGAGAATGATGATTCCATTATGGTTTGCATGATTTATTAAAACTTGGCTTGTAAGAAACTTGAAAAAAAAAATCCTTTAGTGTGTGTACAGTATACAACCATCATGCTCATGCTACACTCCTAGTCCTTACTAGAGCTGTCTTTTCTAACCCATGCCCAAAGCCTGGCCCAACCAGACCCGAATTTGGGGCAGGCCGTGAAATGATAATGTGCTGGATAGAAGGGCCAGGTTGGTGTCGTTCTTTTCATTGGGTCAACAGATCAGCCAAAATCCATTTATATGGTAACATGGCTTGCCATACCTTCACCAGCCGCACATGGCCATTTCACCATGAGCTGACCGGCCTTGAAAGCTGTAAAAAATTCCGGTAAGTTTCAGATGGGACTATACTGCCAGCGGTCCATCGCCCAAACGGACGTTCATTCAGCCGCTGCACTCAGCGGATGCGTGCAGCCGACAACCCAAACAGATGAGAGCCCAAAGCAGACGTGTCAGAGCAGGGTCCATGTCAGAATAATGCAGAATGTAGGCAGAAACAGGATTTAATGTGCCTTGACAGCCATGAAAGGACAAACACACCCCTCTGCTTCAAATCTTCTGCCCCTTTTATTCAGCCCCGTATCCCCAACCATTAAAAACTACAGTATTTTCTGGTGTATAGGTCGCACCTGTGTATAGGTCGCTTTGTCCAATTAACACCAATAGATTGGAAAAATCCCTAGATAGGTTGCACTGGTGTATAGGTTGCACCTACATTTAGCTCTGCTGCAAATGTCTGCCACAGGAGCGCACAGCAAGGCTTTTAAGAAGATTAACACTTAAAAACAATTATTTGTTTGATAAAAATTATAGCAAATATATGTCTGAGCTGAACTTTTCCTTAATAAATGAACGTAATTGTGAAATGAGCTGGATTTAAAAATTTGTTTCACCGAAAGTGATAACAAGCCATATATAGGTCGCACCTGAGTATAGGTCGCAGGCCTTGAAAAAAAAAAAAAAAACATAAAAAGGCGCGACCTATACACCGGAAAATACGGTAATTAAAAATGTAGAGTTTTTTCCCAGGTTCGGACCTGTAATTACTGTTAATTCTTCGGGTCGAGTTCGGAAATTATGGCTGCAGGCTGGTGCCGTGTCGGATTGGATTTATTTGGGCCCGAATGCAACTCTAGTCCTTACCCAATTATTTTCCTATTTGTTGATTCTCAGAGATGCTGTTCTGCATGGGCACCACACTTTATACATCTGTACGTTGTCATTACCATGACAATCCAGCTTTGATTGTAATGCACTCCAGTCCCCAGATTTACCTCACTTTTGGTATGACCAGGCCACTTCGGATATTAGTGGCCCCAGGTAATGGATGAGCTGCCACCACTGCCTGCCACCACACTCTACACCCAGGACCCCAATACACTTCCACCTTTATGATAAACTACTACAACCCTACTATGGAGGTTGTTTACATTCTCCACAACATATAACATGTGATAACCCTCTGCATTCTCAATGCATGCCTGAAAACTTTGGGGGAAAAAACAAAACAGTAAAAGCTTATATTTTGACTGAAGTTTTATGTTGTGGCAGGGTTATATGTGAAAGAAACCCAAGACAAATCAGCTTGAATGAACACTTATAATCAATAAGTTCTTTGCTGAGTTAAACTTTTATTAATAAATTAACTCTAACCAATGTTTTCTTTGCATATGTTTAGTCCTATGGGCTCCAGGTGATTTAGATGATATTTAATTTTATCTTACGTATTATATTTGTGTTGCTTGTTGCTAAATGGGAAGCATAAAGATGAGCTCCAGGAAGAATTTTATATTCAAATTTTTTCATTGTGATTTTACTTTATACACACTAACAACTTGTGTTCAAAGTGAGTGTTTGCTCTTTTGCGAAAGCTGAGTTTTACGTAATTAAAAGTAATTCATTGGTTAATGGGAACAGTTGCTATTTGAGCTGTATTGTAGTGATAATTAATCTGACTTTATGATGACTGAAACCCTATGATCATAAGCTTAAAGGTATTGTGACATGATGTTGGAAATTTGCATATTTGTCAGAACTTATATATCTTATATCATTAAGCTCTGTTCGTTTTTGCAAAATAAATTATAAATATATTAAAATTTTATTCCAAGTTATGGTAGTTTTTTTCTCTGGGATACGCCCCTAAAAATCTGCGCATTTCCGCAAAACGTCATCTTGACGTGACAACGGGAAGGCACGCTCCAACGTGCATTTAAATAATAATGGCGGAGCATGTCCTATCGCGTCTGAGATATCATTTTAAGACAGTAAATCTTCCAAAACTCTCATTAATAAACCCTCCCCGAATAAAAAGAAACTACAGATGTTACCTGATGGCGCAGACATAATTTAAAAATACATACATAGCAACGTGTTTGCTCCGGGCTCTCGGCTAATGTTTCTTAGAAGCTATCTT
This sequence comes from Garcialebias charrua, assembly GCA_038048925.1. Classification (NCBI taxonomy): domain Eukaryota; kingdom Metazoa; phylum Chordata; class Actinopteri; order Cyprinodontiformes; family Rivulidae; genus Garcialebias; species Garcialebias charrua. Next base: position 7,864 of record JBBPBX010031204.1, on the reverse strand, counting down.
GGCTAACAGAGTCCCTGACACCGGTCACGTCTGAGATATATCATTTTAAGACAGTAAATCTTCCAAAACTCATTAATAAACCCTCCCTGAATAAAAAGAAATTACAGATGTTACCTGATGGCGCAGACATAATTTAAAAATACATACATAGCAACGTGTTTGCTCCGGGCTCTCGGCTAATGTTTCTTAGAAGCTATCTTGGCTAACAGAGTCCCTGACACCGGTCACGTCTGAGATATATAATTTTAAGACAGTAAATCTTCCAAAACTCTCATTAATAAACCCTCCCCGAATAAAAAGAAACTACAAATGTTACCTGATCGCGCAGACATAATTTAAAAATACATACATGGCTACGTGGCCTGTATCGCGGCTATTGTGTTAGCTATCTGATTCGGCTAGCTTGTTAGCAGCGAACAAACATAATCTGCCGTGATAATTGGCTTTATACACTCAAAGTGTATAAAGTAAAACAACATGAACTCACGTAAAATAAATAGTTTATAATCTAAAACACTACACACCTCCGATTATGTTTACACAAAGACTTACTCATCTCCTGGACAGTCTTCCGATGGTCCCTGCGTTGTTTCGACATGGTAGCTCCTGTGGGACTTTCTTCTGTAGATTTTCTTTTAAAAATAGTAGGAATAGCATCCGGTTTTAAAAGTCTTCTGAATCTTACTGGTAATCCTAAAGATTCTTTTATACCAGGTGCTGAAAACAATCGGCAGTGAAATGGTCGCTGCAGACATACGACTCCTGGAACCCACCGGTCCTTGTCTGGTCCATTCTTGACAAAGTTTGTCATCTTTTGGAAATTTGTGAAGGCTCACTTGTTCACTGCTGATATTAGAACACACAAATGCGCTACAACGTGACGGCATTTTTCAAGTTACACAAATAAAAGAGGCGATCCTTCAGGAAATGAATGAGTATGGCAAGCAGTTAACACACCTAACAAACGGGCAAGGCTCTGCCTTCTTCCCGTTGTCACGTCACACTGATGTGTCACGTCACACTGATGACGTATTGCGGAAATGCGCAGAATTTTAGGGGCGTATCCCAGCAAGTACCAGAGAAAAAATTAGCATAATTTAGAATAAAATTTTAATATATTTATAATTTATTTTGCAAAAACGAACAGAGCTCAATGATATAAGATATATATGTTCTGACAAATATGCAAATTTCAAACATCATGTCAAAATACCTTTAAACTACAGTATTGCTGGCCACAAGAAAAAGGCTCCTAGCCATTTGGGAAGAGAACATTTTTAGTGGAGCAGAAAACAACAGAAATATCCATTACTGTTTTTAATGTATGTGCTCAACTGACCACGTAAATGTTTCTACCTCTGTACTGCATTTGTTAACTGTATGATGGGTGATGTTTTTGAATGGAAATATTCTGTAACTGTGAGGCATTACAACAAAAGGGTAAAAAATCCACAAATATCAGAACTGTGTTGTTTGACTGGTTGCCATTAATTGTTTGCTGCTCTAATAGTGTTTCTTGAAGTCAGAATCCTTACTCTATACTTACAAGTTGGTTGATCAACATTGACCAGAGTATGCATAATGGGCTTTAGAGGGTAAGTTAATCTGCTTGAAAAGAGGCTGCAGCACATCGACGTTGTCAGCCTTAGAAAAGGTTTGTGTAAAATTAAATTGGATGAAATGAGTTGCGACAGTTGATATAGAGAGCTGTTGCGCTGATGAAATGGATTCATTGTGACGGCTGAAGATAATGAGCTTTACTCAATCAGCCTGAGAGGCCTTCCAATGGCCATTTCAATTGCAACCTTGTTGACCGTTGGAGGTCTATCAGGGACAGACAGGACTCACAGGCTGGGTGCTGTTGTTCGGCGTTAGTCTGTGGGGACCTGATCTGATTCAACGCCCTTGAAAAGACATCTTAACAGGTTCAGCTCCCTATGGAGACATATTGAGAAATAGTTACCAACACTTATATGTTAAGCATCTTGTAATTTTATGAGCTGTTTAGTGAAATAACTAATAATGAACTGAACCAGCCATGGTTTAACAAAACTAAGGTATATATTTAAATTCACTTTAAACAAATAGACACTGTCAACTGCAATTTATAAATTGTCCTTCAAATAAAGCCAGTATCTCACTGGGATGCAACAATTAAGAGTTGGCTAACATCAATAATAAGGATGTCTTCTTCTTCTTCTTCTTCATTCAGCTGCTCCCTTCTTCAGGGGTCACCACAGTGAACTCAGTCGCACAAAGACTTGCCCTTTTTTTTACGTCGGATGTCCTTCCTGACACAAAAACAGACCACGAGCTACCACAACCCTTTGTGTGGAGCAGAGAGCTGCTAGGGTGCCCAGGGGAGTAGAGAAGCAGATGGTGGGGGTTAAGGGCCTTGCTCAAGGGTCCAGAGTGGGGCAAATGAGGGTGGAGGCAGGTGTGAGTACTTCACATTTCCCATCCACATTTTTTTTTTGTTGTAGGTGTGGGAGTTGAACCAGCAACCTTATGATCGCAGGCCCATCTTCTCTAACCTCTGCGCCACCACATCCACATACTCACGAGGAAGTCTCATAATTATCTTAAAATATCCTCAGTTCCCTTGTGTGAGTCATAATGCCCCTTTTCCACCGGTCGGCACGGGTCGGATATTACGTCATATGTGCGTCGCAGAGACCCACTTTACGCCTTGCCCACTGGATATTCCGTGCTGCGCCGCGCCAGATTTTTGGTGTGGTTTCAGAGGGGTACCAACACGTGCTCACCCGCTCCGGAAGGAGGAGTCTGTGTGGACTCGAGCTGTTTTCACGGAAGTGAGGGAAGCGATCACGGCAGGACTTTACATGAATAACACGGTAAAAACAATTATTTGTTTTTAAAATTATAGCAAAGATGGGTCTTCAGCTGAACGTGTCCTTAATAAAATCACGTACTGCTCAAAACTGCAGGAATTTAAAAAGTAGGATCGCCACGAGCAACGCGCGCGGGCGGCTTTATGTCTTTAAAATGTAGCTCAATGAACAGATATAAAAATATATTTCATAGCTGACTTTATACCACGAGGGTTCCTGATTAACCGTCCTTTAATAATGTCACGTAGTGATCAAATCTGCTGCATTTAAAGTAGGTTCGCTTTGACTTCTTCCAAACCTGTGCGTGCACTACGAAAATAAATTATAAAAATTAGAATATTAATTCAAATAACTCCAACAGGTTACAGTCAGTATATGAACATGTTGTGATCACACTATATTAGTTTGAAAAATATCTGCAGTGTGGTTTTTGATATAATTGATGATATGTGATAGATAGTACAATGGAGAAAAATAATGGAGCTAGCTTGACACATTTATGTCTATAAAACATTGAATATTAATTCAAATAACTCCAACAGGTTACAGTCAGTACATGAACATGTTGTGATCACACTATATTAGTTTGAAAAATATCTGCCGTGTGGTTTTTGATATAATTGATGATATGTGATACAAAGTACAAGGGAGAAAAATAATGGAGCTAGCTTGACACATTTATGTCTATAAAACATTGAATATTAATTCAAATAACTCCAACAGGTTACAGTCAGTACATGAACATGTTGTGATCACACTATATTAGTTTGAAAAATATCTGCCGTGTGGTTTTTGATATAATTGATGATATGTGATACAAAGTACAAGGGAGAAAAATAATGGAGCTAGCTTGACACATTTATGTCTATAAAACATTGAATATTAATTCAAATAACTCCAACAGGTTACAGTCAGTACATGAACATGTTGTGATCACACTATATTAGTTTGAAAAATATCTGCCGTGTGGTTTTTGATATAATTGATGATATGTGATACAAAGTACAAGGGAGAAAAATAATGGAGCTAGCTTGACACATTTATGTCTATAAAACGTTGAATATTAATTCAAATAACTCCAACAGGTTACAGTTGAGCCGGAAAAGGGTAGCATGCCCTCTCCGGGTCGGGGAGGAGGTCCTGCCCCAAGTGGAGGAGTTTAAGTATCTCGGGATCTTGTTCACGAATGAGGGAAAACTGGAGCGTGAGATCGATAGGCGGATAGGTGCAGCGTCCGCAGTGAAGCGGGCGCTGTACCGGTCTGTCGTGGTGAAGAGAGAGCTGAGTCAAAAGGCAAAGCTCTCAATTTACCGATCGATCTACGTTCCCACCCTCATCTATGGTCATGAGCTTTGGGTTATGACCGAAAGAACAAGATCTCGGATACAAGCGGCTGAAATGAGTTTTCTCCGCAGGGTGGCTGGACTCTCCCTTAGAGATAGGGTGAGAAGCTCAGTCATCCGGGAGGGACTCGGAGTAGAGCCGCTGCTTCTCCACATCGAGAGGAGCCAGTTGAGGTGGCTCGGGCATCTGGTTAGGATGCCTCCTGGACGCCTCCCTGGTGAGGTGTTCCGGGCATGTCCCACCGGGAGGAGACCCAGAGGAAGACCCAGGACGCGCTGGAGGGACTATGTTTCTCGGCTGGCCTGGGAACGCCTTGGGATTCCCCCGGAGGAGCTGCTCCAAGTGGCTGGGGAGAGGGAAGTCTGGGCCTCCCTACTTAGGCTGCTACCCCCGCGACCCGACCCCGGATAAGCGGAAGAAGATGGATGGATGGATGGATGGTTACAGTCAGTACATGAACATGTTGTGATTACACTGTGTTGTTTAAAAAAAACAGTTTCTGGACTAAATTAATCACATTTTTCTTTTACAGTCAACAGAAGAAAATCACCAGAATTGAACAACCTCTGTGTCGTCTTCTGGAGGAAGCCGTGAGACACCAGATGGAAATTCGTTACTTCTGTTTGTCACTTCAAACTTTTCCTATTAAACGTTATATTTTCTTAAGTGGTGTTCTGGAACATTCAATTTCCTAAACTTATTTTACAATGTGAAGTGTGTATAGTGTTTAAATCCATACTGGAAGTTAAGAGAACTTTCCATTTGCATTTGACCTTTAAAGAATCATAAGATAAAGATTATTAGAATCTGCTCAACTGTTATTACGTTATAAATTATTTGGTTCTAGGATGAAGTCATACAAAAAAAGTCAAAAATTAAAAGTGGCCAAAGTCCTTTGGACAGTTTAAAGTTAAAGTTCACAGACCATCCATCTACCCATCCATCATCTGCGCCCAACAGCAACTTTACCAGGGAAACACAGGTATCAACATCCACCCCTTCAGCTCGTCAAGGTGTTCACAGAGTGACCATCCATCCATCCATCATCTGCGCCCAGCAGCATGCTTTTCCAGGGAAACACTGGCAGTTTCAAAGATCACAGTGTGATGTTTTAAATCAACTTTATTTATAAAGCACATTTTAAAAACCACAGGGTCAACCAAAGTGCTGTACAATAACATAAAAGACAAGTTAATTAAAAACTATAAAAAGCATACAAAAATAAATACATATACCAGTCTTACTGCAGGTGTGTTAACATGCCATAAAAGATAAGATCACGTGTTAAAAGCCAAGGAATAAATGTGTGTTTTTAAATAAGATTTAAAAAGTTTTGAGGACTGTCAGCAGCAACTGCTCAGCTGATCTGAGATCGGGGAGGGCAGGAAGGTTGAAGCAGCTCAGACAAATATGGTTTTGCAACTTTATCAAGCACCTTGTGCATAACTAAATAATAAAATATGTTTTTAATACATCTTTATTGTAAAAATACTAAATTGGAAAATACATGGGTTTAAAGAAGGCAACAAGGTAGGATTATGAATTGGGTTTAAAGATTACAGCTCATGAGGTACTCATTATAGCATGACATCTCTTTCACAACATTCTGTCAAAGCCTTTATTGTGTTCTTCTTCTAGTGGTGGCTACTAGTAAATAGCTTGAGGGAACACTACTGCCACCATGTGGTAAGACGAGTAGGATTCTGGACCCCGCCCACAGAAGGGGTACAAAAAAGCTGTGGAAACAGAATATAGATGTGACCCGACCCGAACTGAGCCGATCTGAGCCGATCTGATCCGACCCGTGCCGACCGGTGGAAAAGGGGCAATAGATGCCTGCAGTCCTGTTTGTTTTAAACATGTTCAAAGATTTTGTGAGACTATTTTTCTCTTAACATTGTCATGAGTGTCTGAAACATTTATTATTATTATTATTATTATTATTATTATTATTATTATTATTATTATTATTATTATTATCATCATCATCATCATCCTCATTATTAGTATTATTTTAGCATGGTGGCCCATCTGGTAGAACTGCGGTCTTTCTGTGTGGAGTTTGCATGTTCTCTTTGAGCATGCGTGGGTTTTCTCCGGGTCTTCTAGTTTTCTCCCACATACCAAAAACATGCATGTTAGGCTGAGTCGTAACTCAGAATTGTCCCTAGGTGCTAGTGAGAGAGTGAATGGTTGTTTGTCTCGTTTGTGTCCTTGTGATGAACTTGCAACCTGTGCCACGCCTCTCGCGCGACCCCCCACAACCCGAAAAGGGATAAGCGGATAAAGATAATGTATGGATGGATAGAGCTGTATTTTGAGACATGCAATGGTGAACATTTATCTCTTATTGACAAACAACAATGACAAAAAAAGACATTTGAGTCTTCAATACTGAATGCCTTCAACACAGAAAAAATATCTATCCATCCATCCATCCATCCATCCATCCATCCATCCATCCATCCATCCTTCCATCCATGAACTTTACCATGTTCTTCCTTTCCGGGTTGCAGTGGTCACTGGTGTCCATATCCAACAGTCACTGTGCAAAAGGCAGGGGACACCCTGGACAGGTCACAAGTCCATCACAGGACCACAGTAATTTAAATAATTATACAGAAAAAATAATTATTTAAAAGTTGATCCAAATTTACCTTTCTTCATTGTAAAAGCATTTTCCTGGAGAAAGACAATGAGAGCAGCTGTCAAAGTGACTGAATTAGCTACAATTTTATCAGAGGTGGGCAATGAAGTAATGTGTGGGGAATTGCCATAATTAGAACAGCAAACAGACTCAGGTGGCTGACTCAGAAAATTATCTCAAGCTTAAATGTTATAGGATTTTTACCACTGCACAAATCAAGATTTACATAAAAGGCTTAGTTGTGAACAAGCATGAAGGTCTAAGGGCATCAGCGCTGGACAGTGAAAGATAATTAATGATGGAATTTTGGAGGAACTTGCTGACGATGCAAACTTGAATTGTATGAGTGCTTACATGTTTCAATTTATTTTCAAGATTCAAGAAGAAGGTATAAAGGAAAGTAACAGCAAGTGGGTAAACTGGCAAGTTCCAAGCAGTAATGACGGGGATGACATCTACAAATAAGATCCAAAGTCTGAGGTAAGTGGGACACTGAAAGAGGAAGAGCTCTCCAGCAGCCATTCCCCAGATGGACAAGGTGATCACCAAGGTGACTCCATCTTTTTAAAAAAAAAAATTATTAAATTTATTCATTTTAAAATACAACACACACACAAAAAAAATCACAATTGTGACAATACAATATCAAGAAATAAAATGAAGGGTGGCAGAATGAAGAGAACATCTTATGATATCTGCCCCCATTTTTCAAACAGTTAGTTCAAACAGACAAAGTAAAATCATCAAACAAGTAACAGAATAGAAAATAAATCATAATTATCAAATTACAAAATGACACGCAAAAAACTAATTCATATATATTTCTGTAATAATTTGGTTTTGATTAATTTCTTAAATGTAAATAATGAAGTGGCATTTTTAATTTCAGTATCCAAATAATTCCACAAACCAATTCCCTGAATGGAGCTTGACCGACCCCTCGAACTTGTTCTGTATTTAGGTTTAACAAAAATGTCGTCTCCCTTTAAATTATAACAGCTTTGACGTTTAACAAAAAGTA
>JBBPBX010031203.1:21995-34679 GCA_038048925.1 Garcialebias charrua | reverse complement strand
TCATTTGCCTTGGATGATGTGATGGAATGTGTTACTGTTGAAATAGAGATGGAGAAAACAAGGAACATTATTGTAGCTTGTATATATAGAACACCAGGCTCTAATATAGAATATTTTAGAGAAAGATGTGAAAATCTCCTGGATGGACTAAATGATAGGAAAACCTGGTTACTATGTGGAGATTTCAATATTGATCTATTAAAACAAGGAGAGCACAAAATGACCACAGATTTTGTTGATGCAATGTCCAGTAGAAGTTTATATCCAGTGATTACTCAACCTACCAGAATCACTAGCACTACTGCAACATTAATTGATAATATTTTTACTAATGAAATTGGAAAGGCTATTTACAGTGGGGTACTCATAAGTGACATAAGTGATCATTTACCTATATTCATAGTTCATGATAGTAAAATAAAAAAAACAGTAAAGTTGATGAAATAAGGCAGGTTAGAGTCAGATCTGATGAAACAATAAAGAAATTCTGTAATGATCTGTTAAAGGAAAACTGGAGTGGAGTATATGTGAATGATGTGAATGTGGCATATGAAACATTTTTGCAAGTTTATAAATCATTATATGACAAAAATTGCCCAATATTAATGTGTCACAAAAATAAAAATGTCAATGCAAAACCCTGGATGTCCAAGGGCCTGTTAAAATCTTGTAAGAAGAAAAATAAGTTATATAGAGATTTTGTCAGATTTCCAACTAAACTTAAAGAGATGAAATACAAGGTGTATAAAAACAAATTGACAACATTATTAAGACAAGCTAAGAAAGATTACTACAATTTAAAGTTTCGAGAGAGCAGTGGTGATATGAAAAGAACGTGGAACATTTTGAATAGTATTGTAAGACCTAATAATACTCATTGTCTTGAAAAACAGTTTTTTAAGGGAGAAACAACCTTGACTGAAAAAAAGAAAGTGGTGAATGAATTTAATTCCTTCTTTGTAAATATAGGGCCAAGTTTGGCTTCTTCCATTAAGACAAATGATATTCAGGGTAGGCAGGGTGGTAGTAGAATTTCACAGTCAATGTTTCTTGGAGATATAAGTGAACATGAAATTTTAAATATAGTAAGGAAAAGCAAAACTAAAACATCTGTTGATAGTGATGGAATTGATATGATGATTATAAAAAAAACTATTGACTTTATTATTAAACCATTTACTTACATTTGTAATTTGTCAGTCCAGAGTGGCATATTTCCAGAAAAAATGAAATTAGCAAAAGTTATTCCAATATTTAAAAATGGTGATAGACATAGTTTTGACAATTATAGACCGATCTCAGTGCTCCCCCAGTTTTCTAAAGTGCTTGAAAAATGGTTTGTCCAGAAATTGGATGGTTATATTGAAAAGAATAACTTATTGAGTGAGAGTCAATATGGCTTTAGAGCAAATAAATCTACATCCCTTGCATTATTAGAACTAAATGAAGAAATTACAGAAGCAATTGAAAGGAAACAATATACAGTGGGGATGTTTATTGATTTAAGAAAAGCCTTTGATACAATCGACCACACTTTATTGCTTTCCAAGTTGCAAGATTATGGGATAAGAGGGATAGTTCATAACTGGTTGAGTAGTTATTTGACTAACCGAAAACAATTTGTACAGCTAGGAAATGTAAAATCAGATCTTCAAAATATAAAATGTGGAGTCCCCCAAGGTTCAGTGCTAGGACCAAAGCTTTTTCTTTTGTATATCAATGACATTTGTGAAGTGTCTAAAAAGTTACAAATCATCCTGTTCGCAGATGATACAAATTTATTTTGTTCTGGGAATGACTTAAAACCCATTATAGAATGTATGACTTGTGAGATGTCTAAACTTAATGAATGGTTTAAATACAACAAATTATCAATAAACTGGAATAAAACAAAATTCATGATTTTTGGTAATAGAAAAATAGATGATTCTATTATAATGTCTGTAGATAATAATCAAATTGAACGAGTACATGAAGTTAAATTTTTAGGTGTTGTTTTAGATCATAAACTTAACTGGAAATCTCATATAAAATACATAAAATTAAAACTATGCAAAAGTATTGGACTTCTAAATAAAGTAAAACATGTTTTAGAGCTGTCAACACTACAGACATTATATTATTCATTTGTTTTTCCATATCTGACATACTGTATAGAGGTATGGGGCAACACATATAAAACCAACACTAAACCGTTATCTGTCATACAAAAGAAAGTTATGAGAATTATTTATAAAGTGGACATCAGAGAACACACAAATAAATTGTTTATTCAATCAAATATCTTGAAACTAAAGGATCTGGTTGATTTAAAAATGTTATTGATTATGTTTAAAGCTAGAAAGAGATTATTGCCATTTAATTTACAAAAGTTCTTTGTCTTAAGCTCTTGTGATAGAACTAACAGAAGGAAGTATGATTTCAAAAGTAAAACTGTGCGTACTACTTTAAAACAAATGTGCATTTCGGTGCATGGAGTAAAACTATGGAACAGTTTGGATGAGGAGTTTAAAAATTGCTCTACAATAAACCAATTCAAAACACTTTATAAAAAAGAACGATTAACTCTTATACACTTTTGAGTTGTTAATGGGAACAGTGGTATATTGTTATGTATGTTATTGTTTAGATATTGTTTGCAACTTGTTTTGTTAATTTAATGTATACGGCCATGACATTTTTGTAATTATTGAGAAAGGGGGCAGGTCTATACAAGATTTTCTTCTTCCTGCTCCCTCTTCACTCGTGTAAATATATGTTGTCAGAGAATGTGTTTGTAAACTGATGATTTTTTAATCGAGTGAATAAATTGATTGATTGATTGGTTGATTGAATACAATTACGCCCTTATGGCAGGGGTGTCAGCGTCACGCCAGAGGCCCCGCCCTCTGGGTACTTAAACAGCTGACGCCCATCCATTGACCTCTTATTGCCCTTCACCTTGCTTAAACCTGAACTCTCTCTCTCTTCGCGGGACCTCTCTGTTGCTTCATCGCTCGACCAGAGGTGAGCTTGCTCCCTACACAGAGCATACAGAGAATTATCCCTGCTTACTGCTGGGCTAGCGAAAGCTAGTCCAGCACATTTTACCTTAACCCCAAAGTTTTTTCTTCTCCTCTTTCCACAAACTGCTTCGCTCGACGGCGCTAACTGCGTCACACCGCTACCTCTGCTAATTCGTAGCAAGGCTAGCCAGCGAAAGCGACGTGACGGAGGAGACATCTCAAATAAGAAGAAAAAAGATCTTGGAAGGACTCGCTCGTCTTATCTCGGACATGCCTCCGGAGAAAGGAAAGCGAAAGTCGAGACTTCCAAAAAAGACCAGTAGGACGACGAGTCCGACCTCGCGCGCCTGTCCCAGCGGATGCAGTTTTTACCTCTCAGCGACTGACACCCACGAGGCCTGTCCCGTCTGCTTGGGGATGTTGCACGCGAACATGCCGCTGGAAGCACCCGAGTCTTGCCAACACTGCAGCCAGATGCTAGAGGCGGTGAGGAGACACCGGGTGGACTTCGTCGCCAAGGCCATGGGGGCTGCTGTGTCGCCAGCAGACCCGGACACTACTGAGCCTCTGACTCCCACGCCGGAGCTCGAGAGCATGGCTTTGGATGACAGCACCCAAGTCGAATGGGGCGACAGCCCAGACGTGCTGGCCCCCATGGTGGACTTAACTGTCGAATTTGACACTCGAGGCATGATGAACGAGGACAAGATCTCGATTTCAGCCTCAGGCAAACTTTCTATGGATGACGCCAACATCGGATACGGGGAACAGGGAGAAGACCTCTCCCGCACCCTGGTGACTGTGCTCCCGGAGACGGACTTTTCCATCCCTGCTCTGTTCGACTTGTGTCACAGAGCAACGGATGCGCTGCAGATCCCATGGCCGGAGCCTCCACCTCATCAACAAGTCACAAGGTTGGCAGGAAATTATTTTTATTCAAAGCAGCAGGCCGCCACAAGGCAAAGGATGCCCGTCTTTCCGGACTTCCTCACAGAGCTTACTCGCACCTGGTCTCAGCCCAGAGCTCCCATGCTGTTGCCGCTCTCGCAGTTTCTCGACGTGGACGGAATGGATGAAGTGGGAATAGCCAATGTGCCTCAAATTAAGGACACGCTGGCGTCTCATCTGTCTCCCAAGTCATCTGGGACAAAACCAACTCTCCCTAGCAAAGCCTGTCGAGCCTCGGCTTCTCTGCTCGAGAAATGCTACAGAGCTCAGGGTCTTGCGGCACACGCAATGAACGTGTCCGCAATGATGCAAGCGTACCTGGCCGAAAAACTACAGGAGCTCCAGGTAACGTCAGACAAGCAAGCTACCGCCGAGCTACTGGATGAAACCCGCAGGGCAACAGATTTTGTACTCTGCAGGATGGGGACAGCAGCTGTTGCACAGGCAGAGGNACCCTCTCCCCTGTCAACTCCTCTGAGGCAGCCTTGCCAAAGTTGTTCAAAACCCCAAAGTTCATGCTCAATAATCCAGGTAATAATCCAACAATGTTCAGTCAGGTCATGTGGACGGTTTCTTTGTTTGCTGAGACGTTTCGTCCTCCATCTGAAGGAATTCTTCAATCTGAGGAGCCACCAACATGCTCTGGCAAGGCTGCCTCAGAGGAGATGACGGGGGAGAGGGTGGGCCCCGAAGGCCATTTTATCACCAGCAAACTGTTTTTTTCTATTTCCTAAGGTTAGTTTGAAGGTTTGCTATGGTTCGCCCATTTCCTAAGGTTAGTTTGAAGGTTTGCTATGGTTCACCTGTTTCCTAAGGTTAGTTTGAAGGTTTGCTATGGTTCGCCCGTTTCCTAAGGTTAGTTTGAAGGTTTGCTATGGTTCGCCCATTTCCTAAGGTTAGTTTGAAGGTTTGCTATGGTTCTCCTGTTTCCTAAGGTTAGTTTGAAGGTTTGCTATAGTTCGCCTGTTTCCTAAGGTTAGTTTGAAGGTTTGCTATGGTTCGCCTGTTTCCTAAGGTTAGTTTGAAGGTTTGCTATGGTTCTCCTGTTTCCTAAGGTTAGTTTGAAGGTTTGCTATGGTTCTCCTGTTTCCTAAGGTTAGTTTGAAGGTTTGCTATGGTTCTCCTGTTTCCTAAGGTTAGTTTGAAGGTTTGCTATGGTTCGCCCATTTCCTAAGGTTAGTTTGAAGGTTTGCTATGGTTCCTGTTTCCTAAGGTTAGTTTGAAGGTTTGCTATGGTTCGCCCATTTCCTAAGGTTAGTTTGAAGGTTTGCTATGGTTCTCCTGTTTCCTAAGGTTAGTTTGAAGGTTTGCTATTGTTCGCCCATTTCCTAAGGTTAGTTTGAAGGTTTGCTATGGTTCTCCTGTTTCCTAAGGTTAGTTTGAAGGTTTGCTATGGTTCTCCTGTTTCCTAAGGTTAATTTGAAGGTTTGCTATGGTTCGCCCATTTCCTAAGGTTAGTTTGAAGGTTTGCTATGGTTCGCCCATTTCCTAAGGTTAGTTTGAAGGTTTGCTATGGTTCTCCTGTTTCCTAAGGTTAGTTTGAAGGTTTGCTATAGTTCGCCTGTTTCCTAAGGTTAGTTTGAAGGTTTGCTATGGTTCTCCTGTTTCCTAAGGTTAGTTTGAAGGTTTGCTATGGTTCTCCTGTTTCCTAAGGTTAGTTTGAAGGTTTGCTATGGTTCGCCTGTTTCCTAAGGTTAGTTTGAAGGTTTGCTATGGTTCGCCTGTTTCCTAAGGTTAGTTTGAAGGTTTGCTATGGTTCTCCTGTTTCCTAAGGTTAGTTTGAAGGTTTGCTATAGTTCCCCTGTTTCCTAAGGTTAGTTTGAAGGTTTGCTATGGTTCTCCTGTTTCCTAAGGTTAGTTTGAAGGTTTGCTATGGTTCGCCCATTTCCTAAGGTTAGTTTGAAGGTTTTCTATGGTTTGCCTGTTTCCTAAGGTTAGTTTGAAGGTTTGCTATGGTTCACCCATTTCCTAAGGTTAGTTTGAAGGTTTGTTATGGTTCTCCTGTTTCCTAAGGTTAGTTTGAAGGTTTGCTATAGTTCGCCTGTTTCCTAAGGTTAGTTTGAAGGTTTGCTATGTTCTCCTGTTTCCTAAGGTTAGTTTGAAGGTTTGCTATGGTTCTCCTGTTTCCTAAGGTTAGTTTGAAGGTTTGCTATGTTCGCCTGTTTCCTAAGGTTAGTTTGAAGGTTTGCTATGGTTCTCCTGTTTCCTAAGGTTAGTTTGAAGGTTTGCTATGGTTCTCCTGTTTCCTAAGGTTAGTTTGAAGGTTTGCTATGGTTCTCCTGTTTCCTAAGGTTAGTTTGAAGGTTTGCTATGGTTCTTTCCTAAGGTTAGTTTGAAGGTTTGCTATGGTTCCTGTTTCCTAAGGTTAGTTTGAAGGTTTGCTATGGTTCTCCTGTTTCCTAAGGTTAGTTTGAAGGTTTGCTATGGTTCTCCTGTTTCCTAAGGTTAGTTTGAAGGTTTGCTATGGTTCGCCTGTTTCCTAAGGTTAGTTTGAAGGTTTGCTATGGTTCGCCCATTTCCTAAGGTTAGTTTGAAGGTTTGCTATGGTTCGCCCATTTCCTAAGGTTAGTTTGAAGGTTTGCTATGGTTCTCCTGTTTCCTAAGGTTAGTTTGAAGGTTTGCTATGGTTCGCCCATTTCCTAAGGTTAGTTTGAAGGTTTGCTATGGTTCGCCCATTTCCTAAGGTTAGTTTGAAGGTTTGCTATGGTTCTCCTGTTTCCTAAGGTTAGTTTGAAGGTTTGCTATGGTTCTCCTGTTTCCTAAGGTTAGTTTGAAGGTTTGCTATGGTTCGCCCGTTTCCTAAGGTTAGTTTGAAGGTTTGCTATGGTTCGCCCATTTCCTAAGGTTAGTTTGAAGGTTTGCTATGGTTCTCCTGTTTCCTAAGGTTAGTTTGAAGGTTTGCTATAGTTCGCCTGTTTCCTAAGGTTAGTTTGAAGGTTTGCTATGGTTCTCCTGTTTCCTAAGGTTAGTTTGAAGGTTTGCTATGGTTCTCCTGTTTCCTAAGGTTAGTTTGAAGGTTTGCTATGGTTCGCCCATTTCCTAAGGTTAGTTTGAAGGTTTGCTATGGTTCGCCCATTTCCTAAGGTTAGTTTGAAGGTTTGCTATGGTTCTCCTGTTTCCTAAGGTTAGTTTGAAGGTTTGCTATGGTTCGCCTGTTTCCTAAGGTTAGTTTGAAGGTTTGCTATGGTTCGCCTGTTTCCTAAGGTTAGTTTGAAGGTTTGCTATGGTTCGCCCATTTCCTAAGGTTAGTTTGAAGGTTTGCTATGGTTCTCCTGTTTCCTAAGGTTAGTTTGAAGGTTTGCTATGGTTCTCCTGTTTCCTAAGGTTAGTTTGAAGGTTTGCTATGGTTCGCCCATTTCCTAAGGTTAGTTTGAAGGTTTGCTATGGTTCTCCTGTTTCCTAAGGTTAGTTTGAAGGTTTGCTATGGTTCTCCTGTTTCCTAAGGTTAGTTTGAAGGTTTGCTATGGTTCTCCTGTTTCCTAAGGTTAGTTTGAAGGTTTGCTATGGTTCGCCCATTTCCTAAGGTTAGTTTGAAGGTTTGCTATGGTTCTCCTGTTTCCTAAGGTTAGTTTGAAGGTTTGCTATGGTTCTCCTGTTTCCTAAGGTTAGTTTGAAGGTTTGCTATGGTTCGCCTGTTTCCTAAGGTTAGTTTGAAGGTTTGCTATGGTTCTCCTGTTTCCTAAGGTTAGTTTGAAGGTTTGCTATGGTTCTCCTGTTTCCTAAGGTTAGTTTGAAGGTTTGCTATGGTTCTCCTGTTTCCTAAGGTTAGTTTGAAGGTTTGCTATGGTTCTCCTGTTTCCTAAGGTTAGTTTGAAGGTTTGCTATGGTTCTCCTGTTTCCTAAGGTTAGTTTGAAGGTTTGCTATGGTTCTCCTGTTTCCTAAGGTTAGTTTGAAGGTTTGCTATGGTTCTCCTGTTTCCTAAGGTTAGTTTGAAGGTTTGCTATGGTTCTCCTGTTTCCTAAGGTTAGTTTGAAGGTTTGCTATGGTTCGCCTGTTTCCTAAGGTTAGTTTGAAGGTTTGCTATAGTTCGCCTGTTTCCTAAGGTTAGTTTGAAGGTTTGCTATGGTTCTCCTGTTTCCTAAGGTTAGTTTGAAGGTTTGCTATGGTTCGCCCATTTCCTAAGGTTAGTTTGAAGGTTGGAGTTTTTTGAAGACAATCATTTATTTTTGTCCTTGTTGTGTTGTTCAAAGAGCTACAAAATTTAAAATAGGTAAGATATTAATTATTGGGGGCGGCCGTGGCATAGTGGTAATGGCAGTCGTCCCTCCGATCGGAAAGTTGGAGGTTCGAATCCCGGTTCCCCACACCATGTGTCGTTGTGTCCCTGGGCAAGACACTTAACCCAGAGTTGCTCCCGGTAGGACTGGAAAGGCGCCTTGCATGGCAGTCTGCCGCTACCGGTGTATGAATGCGTGTATGAATGGGTGGATGGTTGGTATTGTAAAGCGCTTTGGGGCTCCTCACAGGGGGCTAGAAAGCGCTATATAAATAAGCTCCATTTACCATTTACCATTCAAATCTTGTCAACGACCACTTTTGAACACACACATGCACGGATATTTTGATTAATGCTATCAATATTAATAAGCCTGTAAACCATGAAGAGTTACACAAGCTACAAATAAACACAACCTGAATTTCAGCCGTGTGTGTGTAGATAGTGTGGTCTGTTTTTGTGAACCGCGTTAACCCATACCTGGGTGAAATCAGGTCACATTCAGGAAGCCATCGACGTAACCTACAGAGGTTGTACTTTTACTCATCAAACAGTTCTTTAATTTTTTCTCTTGTTGTGCAGCCACAAACCTTTTTGTTTCACATCCAAACCTAAAGCTTTCATTTGGACTCTCTTTGGTTTACTGATCGCAGTACATGTTTGTCCTTGTTGATGGCGGCATGGAAAAAACACTAAATTACATAATGTTAATCCAGCGTCTGGTTAAACCAACGCGTCTCTGCTCTGTCAACAAAACTGGCCGGAGATAAAAGAGGCTGGCAAACACACGAGAAGTCAATCAGTCATATGGTCTCTGTCACACAGCTTTGCCACATACTTTCAGTCATAGTAGCAAACGTGCACGATGAACTGAGAGGACAGTCGCTGCCAAAAATAGGACTAACAGAATCAGACCTGTTTGATCATCAGACATGAGTAGATGTTTCTTTACAAAACTGCAGCTCCAGTTTGAGAAACTAATTAGCTTAGTTCCAAAATACAAGTACTGTACATTAAAACATCTAGAGCTTTCTATAAGAATTTGTTCAGTCGTATAGACTTTTCTGTTCTGTGTTTGTGGTGATTTGTAACTATTTCTAGAGAAAAAAGCAAAGCATGCACTCCTAAATAATTATCTTGACATGGGTTTGCTCTTGTCTGTCACACATCAGATCATTTCCAGGCAGCAGTCAAATCAGCCACACTTCTTTCTAGAATCAGGAAGAATAATTTCCTCTTGACATCAACAGTCAGAAAAGGAAACCGTCAGAGTGAAGGCATTTCTGTTGTTTGTCCTGTGTTGAACTGAATTTACCATACCAAGACAAACAGAGCCTAACAGGAAGTTATTGTTCTCTGACCAGCCCTTGTTTTTATGACAGTAAAATATACCTGAACCTGAATTATACTGGTTTTGAGGGCAGATGAATTGATAAATCTATAGATGATGCAACAGTCTGTCCTTGTTATGGGGTGCCATTTGTAAAGTTGCACAGTCAAGCATTAACATTAATATTTTGGTTTATTTAGCTTTTAATAAAGTCATAGTTCCCAACTAAACATCCTCAAGGATGTGTGTTGAGCCCCCTTCTGTTCACTCTGCTCACATATGATTGTGCAGCTAACCAGGTTGTCATATTGTAAAGTTTGCAGATGATACAGCGGTGGTGGGATGCATCACAAACAATGATGAGTCCAGCTACAGACAGGAGGTGGAACATCTGGAGAGCTGGTGCAAAGAGAATAATCTTCACATGAATGTGAAGAAGACAAAGGAGATGATTGTGGACTTCAGAAGGAACAAACACACCCACACCCCACTGAACATAAGAGGATCTGCAGTGGAAGTGGTCTCCAGCTACAAGTACTTGGGTGTACACAATGATAACCTCAGCTGGAGCAACAACACCACCAGCCTGATCAAGAAAGGTCATCAGAGACTCTACTTCCTCAGACGGCTGAGACGAGCTGGTCTGAGAAGCTCAGTCCTCACCTCCTTCTACAGGTGTGCAGTGGAGAGCATCCTGTGCTCCAGCATCAACGTGTGGCATGGAGGCTGCACAGTTGCAGAGAGGAAAGCTCTGCAGAGAGTGGTGAAGGCTGCACAGAAGATGTTGGAGTCAGTCTCCCCACCATCACAGACATTTACACTTCGAGATGCAGGAAAAGAGCCACCTGCATCATGAAAGACCCCACTCACCCAGCACACACACTCTTTGCCCCACTCCCCTCAGGACGGAGGTTGAGGAGCATCAAATGTAGAACCACTAGACTGAGGAACAGCTTCTACCCTGAGGCTGTTAGACTCATGAATAAATAAATAATAAGAATAATCACTGTGAAATATCACATCATGCTGATGCTGATCTGTTTTCTTGTTGCTGTGTTCATCTGTGACCATCTGCTCATAAAGACTCATGTTCGTGCTGCTGTTTGTAATGACGTTTTTCTATTACTCTAGGGCTTAGTGTATTTCTAGTTGGATGTTTTTCTTAGTTCATATCCTAGATGTTATTACTGTTTTTCTCTCACATTTTGTTGTTGGATGTAACTGGGACCCTGTGTACATAATCTCATTTCATCACATGTACCACATGCGGTGCAAATGACAATAAAGACTCTCTAACTCTAACTAAATATTTAATTTAAATGATATTTAGTTTCCAAACTAAATACTGTACTTAGTTTGCAAGTTAAATATTTAATTAGTAAACTAAATATTTAGGTGTAAATTAAATGTTTAATTTTCTAATTAAATATTTAGCTTGGACCTAAATATATATTTTTACTAAATATTTAATTTACTAGATAAATATGTAGCTTACAAACTAAATACTTAATTTGCAAGTTAAATATTTAGTTAGTAAACTAAATATTTAGGTGTAAATTTGCTAACTAAATATTTAGCTTGGACCTAAATATTAAACTTTTACTTTCCAAAATAAAAATTTAATTTGCTAACTAAATATTTATCTCAGACCTAAATATTTAACTCCCAAGTAGTTACATATTTAGATCTGAGCTAAATATTTAGTTAGCAAATTACATATTTAATTTAGGAATTAAATGTTTAGCTTGGAAATTAAATATTTAGTTAGTAAACTAAATATTTAGGTGTACCTAAATGTTTAGTTCGTTAACTAAATATTTAGGCATGAATTAAATATTCAATTCATACCTAAATAATTTGTTAGTAAACTAAAGATTTCTGGTATAAATTAAATATTTAATTTATACCTAAATGTTTAGTTCGTGAACTAAATATTTAGGCATGAATTAAATATTCAATTCATACCTAAATAATTCGTTAGTAAACTAAAGAATTCTGGTATAAATTAAATATTTAATTTACACCGAAATATTTAGTTTAGCATGCAAGTTAAGTATTTAGTTTGGAAACTAAATATTTTTCTTGTAAATTAAATATTTAGTTTGTAAACTAAAAATGTATCTTGTAAATTAAATATTTAGTTGGGAACCATGACATTTATAAATGTATGGAGAAAATGACTTTGGGAGAAAAAAAAACTTACTAAAAGCTAAATAAACCAAAATATTGATGTTATTTTTTGACTGTGCAACTTTACAAACAGCACCCGGTACCTTATTCATCATCATCATTACTTTTATCCAGGCTTCTCTCAAGAATATCATCCCTACCATTCAGACTAAATGCATATACAGAGATCCTAAAGGTCAACTAATAATTTTGTTTCAAAAGAATTTTGTTAAAAATCAAACTAATGAAACTGGCCTCGACACAAAGGATGGTACCTTAATTTAATATTTAGTTGCTCAACTTTTTGAGGCAATCAAGTAATTTCTGAAACTCTCTCTGAGACTTCCGTTCTTTGTCTAGGGTCTGAAGAGTTCCTTCTCCAGATGTTTCAGCTCCTTCCACAGATGTTCAACAGGATTTAGATCAGGGCTCAGAAGGCCACTTCACAGCAGTCCATTGTTTGGTTCTGAGTAATTGTTGGGTGTTTTAGAAGTGCAGTTTGCTCAGTGACTGACATCACGAGTTCTGATTCTGGGCAGCACATTTCAAATGATTCAAAGTGTTTATTGTCATGTGCACAAATGGAAACATGCTTCTCTGAGCAATGAAATGCTTACATTGCTGACGAATGCCAAGCCGAGAAAGAAAAGAATATTTACAAATAATAGAACACCAAAGGTACCAGTACGAAGTGCAGAATGTAATGTTAAATAAGACAAAAAGGTGCAAATGTGCACAGAAGTTTGGTTGAGTGGCAGGAACATTGTGTCATTTAAGAGTCTGATGGTGCTTGGAAAGGACTTCTTGAATCTGGAGGTCCTGCATTTCATACATCTCCAGCCTGAGGACAGAAGTGTAATAGTCCATGTTGGGGTTGGTGGGGTACTGTGGACTCTGCAGTGGTAGATGCTCTGCAGAGAGGGCAGTGGAGTCCTGGTGAGTTTCTTGGCAGTCTTCACCATGTCCATGCTGCTGTACCACAATGATGCAGCTGGTTAAGATGATCTCAACCACA
>JBBPBX010031203.1:3611-21273 GCA_038048925.1 Garcialebias charrua | reverse complement strand
CAAGACTTATAACGCAGTTTTGGGGCTGATTCCCAAACGTTTTACACCGGATGGGAACAGAGGTGTCTTGTCTGTGAATTAGACTAGCAAAGATTTTTGAGAAACCTCTGTTGTTGGGTTGTGAGGTGTGATTTGTCAATTTACATACAGTTGTGTGTCTTCTGTCAGAGACCTCAAGAAACCCCTACTGTTAAGGTGTGATTTGTCAATTTACATGTATGTGTTACCTCAGCTTGCAATTTACATAGGTTGGTGCGTGTCTCCTAAGACTATTATAACTCCACTCGCACACAGTCTGTTCATAGAATTGATAAAGCCCTCTGGATAGAGGTCGGAACGTTTTCTGTAACAAATAAAGTCCAGTTGATCTTGTATTGAACGCCTTTTTTTGATTTTATCGTGTCCTGGACGACTGAGAATCTTCACCAGCATCCTGGTATCATCTGCAATCTTCAGGATGATGTTGTCCTCATGGAAGGCAGCTTGGGTTAAATGCAGAGACGAATTTCGTCTGTGTATGGGAAACATACACAGATGACAGACAAACATTATTATTATAGTCGTGGGTGAACAGGGTGAGGAGGATGGGGCTGAGAACACATCCCTGTGGAGTTCCAATGTTTATATTGATCCTGGCTGAAGTCGTTATCAATCCTGACTGATTTGGGCCTGCCAGGAATCTTGGCTCCTGGATGCCTTGCTAGTCTTGAGATTTAATTGTACCCTGCAGTGAGTCAAAACACCCTTGTCAGATTCAGCAAAGTGGCCCAAGAACAACTGAATCTCCTGTTTCACTGTAGGTACTGTGACCTTCTGTACTGTTAAGTTGTGTTCAAACTTCTGAATCATCTGTGCAGCTGTAGTCAGAGGAACATCCAGCTGTTGGTGATGCTCTTATAGTATTTATCTGACGCTGCACAGTTTTCTTTCTGAGACAACTCTGTCCTCAGCTTTCAGTGTGTTACTACACACCATGACAGCAAACAGCACAGTGACTACCTGTCACCTTTAAATAGGCAGACAGGACTGAAGTGATTGTTACAGGACACGTCTTAGTTAACATGTCCCTGTGGCAAAATTAGTTTCAATCTTTTTTATTTTATTTTAAAATCTAGTTTTTAAACCAAATATCTATGCGGTGCTGTTTGTAAAATTATGCAATCAAAAAAATAAACAGCAACATTTTTGTTTATTTATAGCCTTCCATATAAGAAAAAGTTTATTTTTCCAAAGTCATATTTTCACCAATTTATTCATAGATTTATAAATGTCACAGTTCCAAACTAAATATTTAGTTTACAAACTTAATACTTAACTTGTAAGTTAAATATTTAGCAAGTAAATTAAATATTTAGGTGTAAATTAAATATTTAATTTCCAAGCTAGATATATATTTTCAAAACTAAACATTTAATTTCCAAACTAAATATTTAGGTCTGAGCTAAATACTTAGTTGGCTAATTAAACATTTAGTTTAGGAATCAAATGTTTAGCTTAGAAATTAAATGTTTTGTTTGTAAATTAAATATTTAGCTTGGACAATAAATATTTGGTTTAGAAATTAAATGTTTACTTTTGAAAATAATTATTTAGCTTGGAAATTAAATATTTAATTTACACCTAAATATTTAGTTTACTAACTAAATATTTAACTTGCAATTTAAGCATTTAGTTTGTAAATTAAATATTTAGTTTAGAACTATGACATTTATAAATGTATGAATAACTTGGTAAAAATATATACAGTATATATCAAATATATATATTGAAAAAAAATTTTTTTACGAAAAGCTATAAATAAACCAGAATATTGCAGTTAATTTTTGACTGTGTAACTTTACAAACAGCACCCCATAAATATCACAATTATTGATTTGTATTTGTTGATAGTCATTTTTCTATTTATTAGTTTTAAAAGTTTCAATTGAATTCAGTGAGAAATCCCTGTGCTTTGTAGGTTTTTCTTTTTTTAACAAGAAGTGTGCAAGCACATTTATCAGTGTTTGCAAAGGTCTGTCAGGTCACTTTTTTTGTAAGCTCCAGTAAAAAAAATAAACTTTTAAACTCAAAGTGGAAAATTTGTGTCTCAAGTGTGAAATGATCTTAAGTCTTCCATAGCTGCCCTCCTGTGCCATTGGAGTGCCCTAACTGTGAAGTGAACTGAGTCACCTCTGTTCCTTTTCTTTCTTTGTTCTCTCCCCACTGGTCGGGTGAAATGTTACCACTGGATTTATGTTTTAAGAGCTACACTATCATGGGCGGATACTCGAACACACATGTACAGCAACACAGAGCCAAGCAGCGGGATCCGAGTGAGGAGCGAATCTGAAACAGCTGATTTCATCATTTCTACCTCTCGTTGCCAGCGTACCTTTTTAAGTTACATCAAAAACACTGCTTCTTCTGGGTAAAACGAAGAACTGATGTTTTTACAGGAAAACAATCGTAACAATCTGAGCTTTGACGGTCAAACGTTTGCAAAGCTGCTAAGGAGGTCCTGGGAGTCTGTCCAGTCCACACGGGTTAATGGATCTTACGGCCGTGTCCACTGAGATTTTATGTGGGGTGCGGTATAAGGTGTCCGGGTCACCTCAAAAGGTCAACATAAGAGCTGTGTCCGCACTCGCTGAACAAATATGAGCTTGTTCCCAGTGCCAGTTGGCTGATTCCAGCCTGCACTGGGAACTGCCTCTTGACTCTGATCCAGTTTGTGGTATTCATAGACAGAACCTCAGGGCATCATAGTGGAGGGTGTCTGGTTTGGGAATTGTTGGATCTCTGCTATTTGCTAGGCTGCCTTTAAAGGGGTGGTCAGACAGTGGCTACTGATGATCTTGGGATGGCACACTAAATCCAAAAAGTCAGAACATGACTTCAGGTTTCGCACGCCCATCGAAGTTGGGACATATTATGGTATAGTCTCCATACGTACGTAAACTTTCTCTTGTCCTGCCCATAACTTCTACTTTGCTCAAGATAATTTAATGAAACTTCATATGCATATGCATTACTAGACAGAGTGTCACATGCACTGTTTATCACTCCAGCTCCAAGGTCAAGTTCACAAATCAAGGTCAAAGCTAAAACAAAGTCTTTGCCTGTCCAGGCCTTTACTATAAATTGCTGTATAATAGCTTGTCAACAGGTGATAATGTGCACTACTCTTGTTTTATGTTGTCATACAAAGGCTCTATCAAAGTACTACAATGTTGGGAGTCAAAGAAACACCTATAGTACTACTTTCTTACAACTCAATTACCGTATTTTTCAGAGTATAGGTTGCACCGGAGTATATGTCGCATTGTCCAATTATTACCAATAGATTGGAAAAATTCCTAGATAGGTCGCACCGGTGTATAGGTCACACCTACGTTTGAGCTCTGCTGCAAATGTCTGCCACAGGAGCGCACAGCAAGGCTTTTAAGAAGATTAACACTTAAAAACAATTATTTGTTTGATAAAAATTATAGCAAATATGTGTCTGAGCTGAACTTTTCCTTAATAAATGAACGTAATTGTGAAATGAGCTGGATTTTAAAATTTGTTTTGCCGAAAGTGATAAAAAGCCATATATAGGTCGCACCTGAGTATAGGTCGCATGCCATGAAAAAATGATAAAAAAGGTGCGACCTATACTCCAAAAAATACGGTACCTGAGTGTACAGCACTGCCTTGATTAAACTCATTTCTTCTTCTTGAATAAATGTACTGTACTGTATATCATAGATGTTTTTGTAGTTGGCAGGTTCCACGCTGCAGATAGCTTTGGAAAATTAACAGTGCACCTTCAGCCTGCACTGGGGAACTTCACAGTCAAGTGTAAAGCGACTGGAATGAGTGTTGGCTCCTGTAAGTATGATGGTGTGATTCTTGACAGGAAAAGATTGAATGTTCCCTCTGGGTTGAAGGTGAGGCGCTGGCTCAAGTGGAGGGGTTCAAGTATCTTGGACAGATCGACAGGTTGGGCCTTTGTCTGATGCCATAGTCTGTTGTAATGAAGATGGAGCTGAGCTGAAAGACAAATGTATCAACTTACTTACACTCCAACCCTCACCTATGGACATGAGGTATAGATCATGACTGGAAGAACAAAATCCTGGATGCAAACGGCTGCAACTGGTTTTCTCCAGTGTGTGTCTAGACTCATCTATGGGGAGCCCAGAGTAGAGCTGCTGCTCAAAAAGAGTCAACTGAGGTGGTTCAGGCATCTTATTGGGAAACCTCCTGGATGTCAGTCATTTGAGGTTTTCTGGGAACATCCCACTGAGACGAGGCTCTGTGCCAGACCCAGAATTTTTCAGAAGACTCATGATAACTCTCTAATCTGGGCATGCCCTTGGGATTACCCAGAAGGAGCTGGAGAGAGTCACCGGGGCGAGGGATGTCTGGGTTTCCCTCATGGACCCGTTGCCTCCATGACCCAACCTCAGACAAGTGGAAGAAAATGGATGGATTTGGAACAGCTGTGGCTGAGTGGTTAGAGCAGTCATCCTCCAGAGCAGTCATCCTCCAGTGCAAGAGTTGGGGGTTCAATTCCACCAGCAGTCACATGCTGAAGTGTCCCTGGGCAAGACACTGAACCCTCATTGCCTCCGATGTGTATGAATGTGATAAAGCTCTGATTATTCTTTGTAGAGATCTAGTAGAGTGCTGTGTGAATGGGTAAATGTAGCTTGGGGAAGGTTTTCTGTAAAATGTAACCATTCAAGTATCCATCAGCCTTGAAGTATTTTTGTTTAAACATACCACTAATTACCAGAACTAAATTTTGGCTGTTAAATTAAACAGCTAAACTGCATAAAAGTTAATTTAAAAAAAAAGTTCATCAAATAAAACAACTTTAACCTTTAGAGTTTGAGCATCTTAACGTTTTAACTTTGTCATCAAGTTCTCTCAATAAATGACTTAAACTAATCATACTCATGTTGCTCTTTTTTATGTAACATATGTAATAAAATTACAAATTACCATAAGATAAAAGGTTTCATTCATTATTGAGCTGTTTTAGTAAATCACCGCTATCATTCCAGTTCCAAGGAGCTCTGCAGTGACTGGTCTAATGACTACTGGCCAGTAGCCCTCACCCTTTTTTCATCCATTCTCTAAATGCTTTAAAAGACTGGTCATGACCCACATCAAAACAACCATGGACATCAGCAAAGACCCACACCAGTATGCATACCGCAATAAGCGATCAACAGAAGACACCATCTCCTCTGTGATCCACACTGCTCTCACCCACCTGAAGAAGGTCTCCTGTGTCTGTATGCTCTTTGTGGACTTCACATCTGCCTTCAACACCATGATCCCCAAACCCTGATGGACAAACAACTCACACTAGGACTAAGCCCCTCCCAATGCAAATGGGTCCTGGATTTCTTAACCAATAGACTGCAGTCTGTGAAGATCAACAACTATTCATCCTCCACCATAACCCTTAGCACTGGCTCCCCTCAGGGATGTGTGTTGAGCCCCCTCCTGTTCATTCTGCTTACACATGACTGTGAATCTACCCATCCAGGTTGTCATATTGTAAAGTTTTCAGCTGATACAGCTGTGGTGGGATGCATCGCAAACAACGATGAGTCCAGCTACAGGCAGGAGGTGGAACATCTGGAGAGTTGGTGCAGGAAGAACAACCTTCACATCAATGTGAGGAAGACAAAGGAGATGATTGAGGACTTCAGATGGAACAAACACGCCTACCCCCCCCCAAAAAAAAAAGGAGGATCTGCAGTGGAAGTGGTCTCCAGTTACAAGTATAACCTCAGCTGGAGCAACTACAGTACCAGCCTGATCAAGAAAGGTCATCAGAGACTCTACTTCCTCAGACAGCTGAGAAGAGAAGCTCAGTCCTCCCCTCCTTCTACAGGTGTGCAGTGGAGAGCATCCTGTGCTCCAGCATCAACGTGTGGCATGGAGGCTGCACAGCTGTAGAAAGAAAAGCTTTGCAGAGAGTGGTGAAGGCTGCACAGAAGATGTTGGAGTCAGCCTCCCCACCATCACAGACATCTACACCTCCAGATGCAGGAAGAGGGCCACCTGCATCATAAAGGACCCCACTCATCCAGCACACACTTTTTTGCCCTGCTCCCCTCAGGCAGAAGATTGAGGAGCATTTTAAGTGTAGAACCACTAGACTGAGGAACAGCTTCTACCCTGAGGCTGTTAAACTATTTTTTTTCCATTCAACCTTTATTTATACAGGTTAGTCTCATTGAGCCATGAGGACTCATTTACAAGAGGGACCTGTTAATAATAATAATGAATTCAATTTATAACGCACTTTTCATTAGTGAAAATCTCAAAGTGCTACACACATTGAATGCTACACACATTCATACACCGGTAGCGGCAGACTACTGTATTCCATAAACTAATTCCCTTCATTAACGTAGACCTACCCTTTAAACTTGTTCTATACCTCTTCTTTACAAAAATATCTGTTCCCTTTAAATTATAACAACTATTTCTTTTAACAAAATTCACTTGTATGTTTGACGGTAAGTTTTGATTCTGAGTCCTGTACATCAGCAATAGAACATTGTAATTGTAATGACTAGAGGAACGAGGTGAGCCACCTGGCCTTGTGGTGCGGCCACAACAATCTCACTCTCAATGTGGAGAAGACAAAGGAGATTGTTGTGGACTTCAGGAAGAGGGATGCCCAACATGCCCCTCTGACCATCAACAGCACCGCAGTGGAGAGAGTAGACAGCACCAAGTTCCTGGGAGTGCATGTCTCAGAGGACCTGTCCTGGAGCAGGAACACTGCATCACTGGCCAAGAAGGCTCACCAGCGTCTCTACTTTCTCCGCAAGCTGAAAAGGGCTGGAGCTTCAACCCCCATCATGTGCACCTTCTACAGAGGTGCCATAGAAAGTGTCCTGACCAGCTGCATCACTGTGTGGTTTGGTGCATGTACTGCATCCTGCCGCAAGAGCCTCCAGCGCATCGTGAGAGCAGCTGAGAAGATCGTCGGCACCTCCTTCCCCTCACTGCAGGACTTACACAGCAACCGCCTCACTCGGAAAGCCCTCTGCATGGCAGGTGATCCCACACACCCACTACACAGCTGCTTCAGCCTGTTGCCATCAGGGAGGAGACTGAGAAGTCTCCAGGCTCGAACCAGCAGACTGAGTGACAGCTCTGTTCATCAGGCAGTCAGGATGCTAAACACTCTGCCTGCTCTGCCCCCCCTCCCATTTGAACTGCCTTAACACTAAAAACTTTCTCACACATTACCACACAACACAAAGATTTTAACACTGGACTCTGTGTCATCAAACGGGTTATTCACTAAACTCTCGGTCATGTGCTCATTCAGTTTGCACTACTTCTCATATTTGCACTAATGTTTGTATTACATCACTGCCTATAGTCATAATACTGTTTACATTCTCTGTTTACATACTACTGGTTACATTCAATGTTTACATTTATTAATACTGTTTACATTTATTACTACTGCTTACATTTATTACTACTGTTTACATTTACACTACTTTTATATCTACACCACTGCTGATACATATACAGTATTCTCTGACCAGCCTTATTTAAGGATGCCCAATGTGCCTTACTGCATATGCCACTTTTGCCTCTATAACAACATCAACTACTACCTCATACATATACTGTACTGTGTACATTAACTCATTTCCCCAGCTCCCCGAGCGCTGACTACGGCTGCTCACTGCACCACCTGGTGGTGGTTGGGTTAAATGCAGAGGCCAATTTCGTCTGTCAAGTATGGGAAGCATACACAGATGACAAAAATGTGACATTTTTTTTTTTTTTATATGCTGCTTTGCCACTTTGCAAATGTCAATGCTAGAACCTTTAGTTTATTTTAGAGTTATACTCTTTATACTTTTTTTATACTAGTATGCAAAAACTCAGGTCAGTATTATGTTCATTAAATGTTTAGTGTTCTAGTTTTAGTTTTAGAGTTGGTGTAAATTTTCATACTCTTATACCACTATGCAAAACTCAGGACAGTGTTACAGTTTTACTATTTTATGCTTATGTCTATTATTATATGTTTCAGTGTTTCAATGTTTAAATAGTTACTGTTGCACCGAGGGACTGAGAGAAACGCAATTTCAATTCTGTGTATGTCCTGTACATATTGCAGTTCTGACAATAAAGTTGACTTTGACTTTGACTTTGACTAATCCACCAAATCAAAAAACTTAAGAATTTTCAGTTGATAAAACAAAATACTTGAAGGATGACGATAATCCTTTCTTGAGATCACTCTTATTACTCTTTTCTGTAAAATAAAAATAGGCTTGGTTGTTGTTTTACAAGCTGTACCCCAGATACCAACACAATAAATCAGATGTGGCATAACAATCGTATTGTACAGCAAACACAATGCCTTGTCAGTCAAAAATTCCCGTACTTTATACAGCACTGCTATAGATTTAGAGATTTTAGTTCTTACAACATTGATATGTTTTTTCCATGTCAATTTATCATCAATAATCACTCCCAAGAACTTTGCTTCACTCACTCTACGTATCTCCACATCATCAATTTTGAATAGAAAATCTACAGTTGGCTTTTTTTTAACTAAATATCATATAGTTAGTTTTTCAATGTTCAATGATAATTTATTTAAGTTAAACCAAGTTTGAATTTTTGCAAACTCTAACCTCATTATGCTGGTGAAGATTCTCAGTCGTCCAGGACATGATGAAATCAAAAAAGGCGTTCAATACAGGATCAACTGGATTCGAACATATGATTCAGGTCTTTACCAGAACAAAGGAAAGTAGTATTGTCTGCAAATAAAACACACTTAAGGATACTAGACACCTTAACTAAATCGTTTACATACAATATGAACAGCTTAGGCCCAAGAACTGAACCC
The DNA here is from genome assembly GCA_038048925.1 of Garcialebias charrua. NCBI lineage: Eukaryota > Metazoa > Chordata > Actinopteri > Cyprinodontiformes > Rivulidae > Garcialebias > Garcialebias charrua. Next base: position 12,395 of record JBBPBX010031203.1, on the reverse strand, counting down.
TGCGGTACTCCACATGACACATTGGATAGATGAGATCTAATATCTTCGATCTGTACAAACTGTTTTCTATCTTTTAAGTAACTAGATATCCACTGTATGGCTTGACCTCTAATACCATATTGTTTCAATTTTTCAATCAAAATAGTATGATCAATGGTGTCAAAAGCCTTTTTTAAATCAACAAATAGACTAACACAATATTTCTTCTCATCTATCGCTGTAGTAACCTGTTCCATCAAGTCCATAAGAGCCAGGCATGTTGAATTATTCGATCTGAACCCATACTGATCACTACTCAAGATATTATGTTTACCAATAAAATTGTCCAGTCTGGACACAAATAATTTCTCAAGAATTTTGGAGAACTGTGGCAACAGCGATACAGGTCTATAATTATTGAATAAACATTTCTCACCATTTTTAAAAATTGGAATCACCTTAGCAATTTTCATTCGTTCAGGGAATATGCCTTTAGAAAATGATAGATTACAGATATATGTAAATGGCTCTATAACGTAACTTATTATCTCTTTCACAACCTTCATATCCATTCCTTCACAATCTTTGGATCTTTTATCCGCAAATTGTCCCACTACCTTCATTATTTCTTCCTTGCTAGTTTCAATCAGAAACATACTATTTGCACAACTGCTGATCAAATAATTCACATTTTTATCCACTTTAGGAATTGACTTTGCAAGATTTGATCCCACATTTGCAAAGTAATTATTAAATCAATTTACAATATCCGTATCATCATAAATTTCCACACTGTTTTGTATGAAATGTTGTGGCACTCCCATATTACCCTTATTTTTGCTTAATACATTGTTGATTACTCGCCATGTTGCCCTCATATCTCCACTGCATTTATGTAATAGTTGACTATAATATTCCCGTTTCTGTTTCCTAATAATCCCTACCAATTTATTTTTGTACTTTTTGTATTTTTCTTCAGCATCTGATGTTCTGGATTTCAAGAAACATGTATAAAGATGATTCTTTTTTCTACATGCGTTCTTCAATCCACTTGTCATCCAAGGATGATCAACTTTTTTATCCTTTGTGTATATTTTTTGAACACAATGTTTTTTGAATAAAACTTCAAGGATCCTCATAAATTCGTCATAAGATTTGTTTACATCATCAACATATACTTCATCCCATTTTTGTACATCTAAATCTTCTTTGAATTTATCCAATGCTTTTTTTGATGTGTTTATTATCGTATTTATTTTTTTTGTTTTATTTGGTATGCTTTCATCACTTTTATAAATTGAGAAGATAGGTAAATGATCACTGATATCCATCATCATTATACCACTTATCACCTCGCCATCTGTTATGTTAGTAAATATATTGTCAATTAATGTAGCACTTTGAGATGTTATTCTTGTCGGATTTGATATTAATGGATATAAATTTAAACTAGTCATTGAGTTCATAAATATACTAATATTATTCGAATCTGTCATGTTTAAATCAATATTGAAATCTCCACATAAGAAAACTTTTTTATTTCTGCTTTTAATTAATAACTCTAATATTTTATCAGTAAATGTCTCTATCTTTGAACATGGTGATCGATAAACACAACTTATTATTATATTTTTTCCATTTTTGTTTATTATTTCCACTGTGATCATTTCCATCATATTATCAACGACCATTGACATTTCTTCAATGAACTTACATCTTATATCCTTATTTATAAATAAAGCCACTCCTCCTCCTTTTTTATTTTTTCTGTTAATATAATGAAAATTATATCCTTCAATATGTATGGTATTTATATTTTCGTCATTAAGCCATGTCTCAGATAGTGCTATTATTTTAAAAGTGTTTTTTATGTTTTGGAGATGGTTTAGCATGTTATCTATATTTGCATTTAAACTTCTACAGTTCAAGTGAATAATAGAAAGATCTTCATCTGTCATGTTAACATCCTTAAACTGTTCTTCATTATAATATTTACTGTCTTTTTTAGTTGGAAAAAGACTACTAATTAACTCTTCATCAACATTATAAATTTTTAATTCCATATCATCATTCATCATGAATAATCCGTGTGTTTTCCATTTGACCGATTTTTCTTTGTTGTCCATATAAGTGAATCATAGGTCACAATTAGACGTCATTAAAACTTATCCAAATTTTTCCCAAGTCCTTCACATCATGTATCAATTTCGCTTGCTCTCCTTCCTGTACTCTAATCCATATCTTTCCATTTTTTGTCCACGTTGAGACTATCTTTTTCTTTTTACGTAACAACCTTGCTTCGCGTGCAATTAGACCATTTTTTTGGTTAAATGTTTGTTTATATACACATTAGTTCCCTTAAGTTTTTTTGCTTGCATAATTACGCCGTTTTTAGATTTCCTACTAATGAATCTAATCACAATAACCGGTTTAGATCTATCAGCATTGCTGGGCAAGGTATGACATAGAGAAATGTCTTCATACTTAATGTCTATTTCCTTGTCATGGAGAAAAGTCACCACTTGTTCTTCCAGAGACCTCTGCTCCTGTGGAGATGCATCTTTGTAGACATACATACAGAAGAATTTTGAACTGGATTCGAAGATGAATCGGTAGCCAGTGCAGGGAGGCCAAGACTGGTGTAATGTGCTCTCTTTTGCCTGTACTGGTTAAAAATCGGGCTTCTGTGTTCTGGACCAGTTGTAATCGTGCAATGGTGGTCTGACTGATACCAAACAGGAGTGAATTGCAGTAATCAAGCCTAGATGTAATGAATGTGTGAATTACTGTCTCCAAGTTATTTTTGGATAGTATGGGCTTCAGCTTAGACAGTCGCCTCAGCTGGAAAAAACAGGATTTAACGATCATGTTTACATGATTGTTAAATTTCATGGAAGGATCCATTATCACTCCCAGATTTGTGACTTTTTGTTTTTCTGACAGGGGTAGAGCAGAAAGGTCGATGCAGTGTTTCGAGATTGTGTCATTGGGAAGGAACAATCTAGCTTCAGACTTCTTAAGGACCTTAGTTCATAAAGAACTCATTTTTGCTGTGCGCCTCAATGATCGTTTCCCACATCTTTTACAAACATTATTTTTAACTGTTCATCTGATTAAGTTGTTGTTGTTTTATTGACATTTAATTCTGCTGCACTTTGTAGCACTTTGAGATTTTCATTAATGAAAAGTGCGTTATAAATTGAATTCATTATTATTATTATTATTAAGTTGTAACCAGTTTAAATGATAAAGAGGACGGAGATGTTAGAGAATTCAAACATTGATCATTTAAAACTTGTTACTTTAATGTATTCTGATGAATCATTAACCAGTTTGCTTTCCTAAAAGTCTTTCTGTATGAAACAAAACATCTCTGAAGAACACAACTTGTTGCTTCCTGCACACAGAACAAAAACACTGATTAGGCCAGCTCATGTTTTAATCACAGATAAGGTTTTGACATTACGTTATTGTTTGTTTTGACACTGCCACGTTTTCCATGTGCTATCTGAAACTGTCTTCCTGTTACTCATCATTGTCATACCTTTGAGAGAATAAAAACCCAGCATGCACTTTCCAATTTGGATTTGATCTCAAACTGTTTTGAAACATGTTTCAAAGTGTCTTGAGGTGATCTACCATTTTCAAAGTCTGCTGCTCTGAAAATTAATTCTTGTCTCTCTTCTTGTGTGGTTCATGTTCAAGGTGAAGGTGTTTAAAAATCCTCCATCAGTCATTGGGAGGGAACAAAATGGCTTCAGACTTCTTATCATTAAAACTTAAGAAATTAAAGCCATCCAGTTCTTGATGTCAACCAGGCAGTCGAGCAGAGGTTGAATAGAGCATGTACCATTGTGTCTTAGGGGGAAGTTAATTTGGCAATCATTGGCGTAGAAGTGAAAAGGTATGTTGTGTTTTCGGAAAATAGCACCAAGTGGCAGCAGGTATAAGGAGAATAGGAGAGGACCCAGGATGGACCCCTCCGGAACCCCTCATTTAAGTGCTGCCGTTGCAGAACCAAAATCGTTGATGAAAACACAAAAGGACCTGTCATCGAGGTAGGATCTGAACAAATTGAGGGCTGACCCTGTGATGCCCACCCACTGCTCCAACCTAGCAATGAGGATCTCATGGTCGATGGTGTCAAGACTGCAGTCCAAGACTGGGATAAATCCCTAACCAGGAAAGTCACTGTAATACTACTTTAATTGGTGATATGTCACTTTATCTGTGTTACTGATTATCCATGCTGTTGATTTCTTGCCTTTAAGCTGTATACCCATCTTCTCGCAACAGACTCATGCTCAGGCTGCTGTTCAATACAGTACCTTGTTATTTTACATTATTAGTGTTTAGTGTATATCTTAGATCTTTGTATACTGTTTCTTTTTATACTTTATATTTTTGCTATTTTTGGGTGTAAATGGGACCTTGAGAACACAGTTTCTTTCCACCTCATGTACCACACATGATGCGGACCAACACATCCAGGCTGTCATATTGTTAAGTTTGCAGATGATACAGCAGTGGTGGGATGCATCACAAACAATGATGAGTCCAGCTACAGACAGGAGGTGGAACACCTGGAGAGCTGGTGCAAAGAGAATAATCTTCACATGAATGTGAAGAAGACAAAGGAGATGATTGTGGACTTCAGAAGGAACAAACACACCCACGCCCCACTGAACATAAGTGGATCTGCAGTGGAAGTGGTCTCCAGCTACAAATACTTGGGTGTACACTTGAATGATAACCTCAGCTGGAGCAACAACACCACCAGCCTGATCAAGAAAGGTCATCAGAGACTCTACTTCCTCAGACGGCTGAGACGAGCTGGTCTGAGCAGCCCAGTTCTCACCTCCTTCTACAGGTGTGCAGTGGAGAGCATCCTGTGCTCCAGCATCAACGTGTGGCATGGAGGCTGCACAGTTGCAGAGAGGAAAGCTCTACAGAGAGTGGTGAAGGCTGCACAGAAGTCTGTTGGAGTCAGTCTCCCCACCATCACAGACATTTACACCTCCAGATGCAGGAAAAGAGCCACCTGCATCATGAAAGACCTCACTCACCCAGCACACTCACTCTTTGCCCCACTCCCCTCAGGACGGAGGTTGAGGAGCATCAAATGTAGAACCACTAGACTGAGGAACAGCTTCTACCCTGAGGCTGTTAGACTCATGAATAAATAAATAATAAGAATAAACACTGCAAAATATCACATCATGCTGATGCTGATCTGTTTTCTTGTTGCTGTGTTCATCTGTGACCATCTGCTCATACAGACTCATGTTCGTGCTGCTGTTTATAATGATGTTTTTCTACTACATTAGGGCTTAGTGTATTACTAGTTGATGTTTTTCTTAGTTAATCCTAGATGTTATTACTGTTTTTCTCTTGCATTTGTTGTTGGATGTAACTGGGACCCTGTGTACATAATCTCGTTTTCATCACATGTACCACATGCGGTGCAAATGACAATAAAGACTCTCTGACTCTGACTCTGAATGACAATAAAACCTTAAACAACGGTTTGTTGTCCTGGCTCCTGGCAGGTTGTCTTGGTCCTGCTTGTGCTCCCCGGTGTTAAGCTTTGCTGCCATGCCAGCTTTTAGTTTTGTTTATTTGAGATTTTTGTTTTTCCTCTTTCACCTGCTCCCTTCTTCAGGGGTCGCCACAGCAAATTAACACGCATGAAGACATGGCGATTGTTTTTACGTCGGATGTCCCTACTGAAGCAACCACAGACCACTGAGCTACCACAACCCTCTGTGTGGAGCAGAGTTGCCATCTAGGGCACACAAGAGCAGATGGTGGGGGTTAAGGGCCTTGCTCAAGGGCTCAGAGTGGGACAAATGAGAGTGGAGGCAGATGTGGGTGCTTCACCTTTCCCACCAACATTTTGATGTTGTTGGTCCGGGGAGTGGAACCAGCAACTTCCGATCACAAGCTTGCCTTCTCTAACCTCTGCGCCATCACTCCCCATTTTGGTTATTTGAATACAGGTGGTCCCCGACTTACGAGCGCTCTTACATGCGAGGTTCCGGACTTACGAGCTGGCGAACGAGCAGTAAATTTGTAAAGAACATACAAAAAATACAGCACTTTTATATTTTTAGATGAAAGTGTGTTAGCTAACCGTTTGGAAACAAGTTTCTGAGCATGTTTATGAACTAGTATGAACATTTGTGATGAAAAACGAGTGTTTGTAGTAGCGCTAGCATAAATTTTCCGATTTACGACAGAAAATCCGGACTCACGAGAACACGTGTTTCGTGTTCCGACGTACGAGATTTCGCCTTACGAGTGACATCATGACAACGAGATACTCGGAGGAACGGAACTCGCTCGTAAGTCGGGGACCACCTGTAAATAAGCTTATTTTACTTCAGCTCCTCATGTCTGCCTGCATCTAGGTCCAATCCCATCACCGACCTTGATGTTTTAGATGTGAATTTTATCTTTTTGCAAAAACCTTACACCTGTGTTATTATTATCTTTATCAGCTAATAAAAACCCGAGCCACTTCTCATCATTTGGATTTTTGTAAAAAAAAAAAAAAATGTTTAAGATTGAAGGATTGGAGAAATATCACAATTTTTATTAAAAAACTTTTTTTTTGCATTGTGGAAGTATAAATTTAATTCAAATTAAATGGGAGTAAGTTTAATCCTTTAGTTGAGGCATGACCTCTGATACATTTCTCTAGCGTGTATTTGCCTTTTTCATTCTTTGTAAATGTAAAAAAAATTAATAAAACAGCATCTCATATCCAACAGCGGCAAGCAGGGAGTCAGTGGGTTTACCGAGGTTCATCCTGGGTGGAAAGTTTTGGGAGAGCTTGATGAGAGGCCTCCCCTCTGGGGCCCCTAAGACTAACGTGATCCCCCATTTGTACGGCTGTCATAAAGAATGGGCCGCTAAACCACTTTCCCACCACTAAGAGGATTACGAAGGTAATGCTCTCCATTCGATAGATGCTTCAGCACATTTAGACGTGGTAAAGCTGAATTTAATATTTCATGTATTAAGTTAGATTGAGATTTTGACCAACGGATCAAAGCGGCATCTTACCTCACATTTAATTTAGATGTTAGCCTGTTTTTGTTTTGGTTTTTTTTACTTTGGAAGCTAGACAAAAGAAGTACAGATAATTCTATACTGAAGGAAGCTCTCAAATCAGTCGTCGTGTTTCTCAGCAAGTTTGAAATAATTGTTCTTAATTGTTGTTTGGAAGGTGCCTGAGAGCTGTGGTACAAGGTGTTATCTGTGAAACGCTAACATGAAATTGTCTCCCTGTTCCAGACATGGCCAGTATAGTGCCACCGTTGAGATGTTGCCTCTCAGCAAGGTTACTGGTTTGAGTCCCAGCTGGGGACCTTTCTGGGAGGAGTTTGCATGTTCTCTCTGTGCATGTGTGGGTTTTCTCCGGGTACTCCGGTTTCCTCCCACAGTCCAAAAACATGCATGTTAGACTGATTGGCAACTCTAAATTGTCCTTAGGTGCGAGAGAGAGTGAATGGTTGTTTGTCTCTATGTATCCCTGTGATGGACTGGAGACCTGTCCGGGGTCTCCCCCGTCTCTCACACCATCACTCATGGACATGGGCATGAGTGACCCCCCCCACACACACACACACACACACACACAACCCAGAAATGAAGAAATGGATGTATGGATATTCCAAACCTGAAAGGAGAAGTATGTTGTATTTAATGTGAACTCTAAAGTCAGTATTTACAAGTTCCAAGACTGAAAAATCAACTGGAATCCTCCCATAAGTTTGAATTTCATTTTCAGTTGTTCTGGTTGATGTTGGCTAATCCTACAAATCCTACAAATCCAATATGGCTGCTTAGAGCGTGAAAAGTTGACAGCTGCAGTAACAAACAATTTATTTTCATTTCTGTTGGCTTTTATCTCATTTATACATTTATCACGCCACCATAACGCTCAGCACTGGGTCCCATCAGGGTTGTGTGTTGAGCCCCCTCTTGTTCACTCTGACACATATGACCCACCCAGGCTGTCATATTGTAAATGGTAAATGGACTGTATTTATACAGCACCTTTCTATCTTATCAATATACTCAAATCACTTTACAACACAATCTGTGTCCTCATTTACACATTCATACAGCACTCTACTAGATCTGTACAAAGCTAACTAAACATTCTAAAGAGACTAATCAGTGTTTTATCACATTCACACACTGATGGGACACACATCGGCGGCAACGAGGGGTTCAGTGTATTGCCGAGGGACAATTCGGCATGTGACTCCTGGTGGATTCGAACCCCCAACTCATGCATTGGAGGACGACTGCTCTAACCACTCAGCCACAGCTGCCTTGCAGAAAGAAAATCTCTGCAGTGAGTAGTGAAGGCTGCACAGAAGTCTGTTGGAGTCAGTCTCCCCACAATTACAGACATTTACACCTCCAGATGCAGGAAAAGGGCCACCTGCATCATGAAGGACCCCACTCACCCAGCAAACACTTTTTGCCCAGCTCCCCTCTAGAAGGAGGTTGAGGAGCATTAAGTGTAGAACCATTAGACCAGGCATCTGCAACATTTACGATCAAAATAAATATTTTTGCGCCTTTGTTCACTAAGTGAAACGTGTCCAGAGCCACTACAACTGTGGTTTTCAATTGGTGGCCCATGGGCCGTTTTAGGTTTGTTGGAGGGTTTTTTGTGGCCAGTAGGGACTACATAATATAAAGCAATTTTTTTAATGAATTTTAACATTTAATAATATTTTTACAATTTAAAACAAAGAAAAACAGATTATTGTAAAGAAGGAAAAA